>NW_026843871.1:0-36686 GCF_029531705.1 Pantherophis guttatus | reverse complement strand
GTAATTAGCGAGCAAAATTCCTGAACTGAACAGATGGTGGTAGCAGTAAAATAGGTAGACAAATAAAAGCAAATGCTGCAAGTCACTCTGTAATTAGAAGTCCAGAAGGGGCAATATGTTGGGAAAGCAGCAAAAAGAGAGAGACCCACTACAGAACCACCTCACATGATGCCAGACAAAATGGCGCAGGACTGGCAACACAGCCCTTTAATAGTCACAAAATAGCGGCCGCCAGACTGGGAGTTGACAACACAGCTCCGAAATTGCTGGAAAAAGGACCTGTAGGATGGCGCGGAGCCAACAACACAGCTCCTGAAGCGCCTGGAGATCCGTATGTCCAAGAGGCGTAGGGCAGACAACATTGCCCTTTTCCCGCCTAAATCAAGCCCACAGAGAGCCGAAGCTGACAATACAGCCCCCTGGATTAATGGCAAGGCAGGCAAGGCGAGGGAGAGCTGAGCTCCGGCAACACGGAGCTTTTCTCGATCCCCACGGTGCAAGGATGAAAACACAGCTTCCCATGCGCTTCTCTGGTAACTTACGAACAGCAGATCAGGTAACAATCGCAGTCAAAAGGCAGCAAGCAGTGAAAGGAATCCAAGCCGCTGCTGGCAAAGCCACAGCTCAGCTGAGCGGCGGTCCGACGATCGGGAATTTCCAAACTGCTTCCCAAATTGCCTGCAGCTACAAGTGCTCTTGACAAGATGAAATAGAAAGAAACTGCAGAAATTTTTCCAAGTTTAGAGTCCAGTGAATGGAGCTAAAGAAACCAAGTCTTGAAAGGCCGGACTGAGTAAGGAACTGGGGCGAAATAAGAAGAGGAAGTGTGTTTAGTCAAGTTCTTACAGAGACTGACTCTGGCCTATCAGACGAGGAATAACCCAGTCAATGGACTCTAAGCAGCGCAAGGGAGAAAAACACCATTTCAGATGATGGTGCCAACGACCTTGTCAAGGAGTTTGAGGACGTCTTCAGCAACGGCCTAGGCAAGTACAAGAGAACGCTTATTTCCTTCAGCCTAGATCCTCAGGTGGCTCCAATTAGGATTAAACCAAGAAGGGTACCCCTTGCAATTAGGCCTAAAATCAATAAGGAACTAGATAGGGTGTTGTCTTACCTGAATGTCCGTTTTGATTTGTGGTGGGGGGCAGTGGTCAGGTATGGGTTAATCCTTTGTCTGATGTCCTTAGACTGAGTCTGCAAGCTGTTTAAGCTCCTCCTCTACCACTTGCTTGCCACCTTTCTGATGAGGGATGATGTAACAGACTCACACGCCGAGATGAAAGGAGAAAGGAAAGGGTACACACGGCGAATCGGAAATGGGCGACCAACTGGTGGGGCTGACCACTGGCCCTCCCACAAATCAGAACTGGCGTTCAGGTAAGACAACGCCCTTATTAAGTGTGGGGGCTAGCGGTTAGGTATGGGACATGCCAAAGCAGTAGTCCTATTGGGAAGGACCCGCCCGAGCCGGTGAGTTCAAACTGGTATGTACCTGCTGGAGCATCCTATGGCCAAAAGGCGCTTCCGCTGAGGCATAACTGTCAATCTTGTAATGACGGATAAAGGGGACTGGAGAAGTCCAGGTGGCGGCCCTGCAGACCTCCAGAAGGGAAGTCTGGGTAGCCCAGGCCGCAGAGGTCGAGGCGCACCTTGTGGAGTGGGCTGTGATACGGCAAGGGACCGGCAAGGCCTTCACTTCGTAGGCCTTAGCGATACTCGTCTGAAACCAATGTCCCAATGTGGATGATGACACCTTCTGTCCAATGGTCCCTTGTTGGAACGAGACAAAGAGAGACTCTGTCCATCGCAGAGACACAGTCCTCCGGAGATAAATGCGGAGATCCCACTGGACATCTAATGTGTGCCAAATTAGTTCTAGCGGGTGGGAAGAAGATGGGCAAAAATTAGGGAGTATTAACTCCTGGGCCCTATGAAAAGGTGTATTTAACTTAGGGAGGAAGGTCGGGTCCAGCTTCAGGACGACCCAATAGGGATGAAATATGCAGAGGTCAGCTCTGATGGACAGAGCCGCCAGCTCCGAAATCCGTCTGGAAGAAGTAATGGCCAGAAGGAAACCTTCCTTGTAGGACAGGAACCGTAAGCTAACCTCCCGAAGGCATTCAAAAGGACCCCGGGTCAGAGCCTTAAGGATCCTAGGCAGATCCCATGTGTGGTACCTATGGATCACAGGGGGATGAAGGTTGGAATCCCCCCTGAGGAATTGTCTAATCAAGGAATGGCTGGCTATGGAGCCCATATTCCCACAACATAAGATAGTGGAGATGTGGAGGGTATTGGGTGCCAATCTGCATCCAAGCCATCCTGGAGGAACTCCAACACTTGCTCGGTGGAAGCCGTAACGGAGGCGATGCCTCGTCTGTCGCACCAGCCCGCGAAAGACCTCCAGGTAGAGTTATAGATGCAGGTAGTCGAGGGGCAGCGTGTAGCCTGGATTGTGGAGATGACCCTCGAGGACAGCCTGGTTTCCCTCAACAGGCGCCGCTCAACCTCCATAGAGTCAGCTGTAACCAGCTGGGGTTCGGATGTAGCAATGACCCTTGCTACATGACGAGGAGAACCTCGTCCTGAGGAAGGAGCCATGGTCATTGTACCAGCAAGGTGAGGAGGTCCGCGAACCAGGGACAGCAAGGCCAGTGGGGGGGGCGATCAGAAGAAGCTCCACCCGTTCCGTCAGCAGCTTTCTGAGAATCCTGGGAATGAGGGGAAGGGGAGGGAAGGCGTACAGGAGGCCAGCTGCTGAACAGAGCGTCCACTGCCTCTGCCTCCGGTTCAGAAAACCGTGAAAAGAACCGCTTTGGCGGTTGGTCCGGGTGGTGAAAAGATCCACTGCTGGGGAGCTGAAGCGAACCGCAATCCGCTGAAACAGCGCTGGGTCCAGACTCCATTCCCCTGGGTCCACTGTGGTCTGACTGAGCCAATTGGCCTGAGTGTTCCCCACCCCGAGATGTGTGAGGCCCGAAGGGACCTTAGATGAGTCTCCGCCCAGGCTCCCAACCTCTCTGCCTCCTCCATGAGATGCCAAGAGTGGTCCCCCCCAGGAGGTTCACATGGGCCTTTGTGGCCACATTGTCTGCCCAGATTAAGACATGTCTGTCCTGAACCCTGTCCTGAAAAACATGAAGGGCTAGATGGATGGCCCGGAGCTCCAACCAATTGATGCCGTGATCCCAGTCGGCCTGGGTCCAACGGCCCTGAGCCAGTGATGAAACAAGATGAGCTCCCCAACCCTGAAGGCTGGCATCCATGGTCAGGATGAGGCAATGGGGTTCCCTAACTCCCGCCCCTTGAAGATTGACTCTGTCACCCACCAAAGTAGAGAGCAATGAACCTTGGGGGGGAGGACGGCCTTTCTTCAGGAGGAATCTAGATGCCGCTTCTGGTATGGAAGCAGGAACCACTGCAGAGCCCTGCAGTGGAACCGCACCCATGGGACAATCCCTATGCAAGAGACCATCTTCCCGAGGAGTTGGGACAGTGATGCCAGGGGAATGGGTCCCCCTGATGTGACTGACCTGACCAGGGACCATAAGCTGGTCTGGCAGTCCTGGGAGAGATAGACTTTGCTCTCTAGTGTGTCGATTATGGCTCCCAGGTGTTGGATGCGAGTAGTCAGATCCAGGTGGCACTTGGCAGAATTGACGGAAAATCTGTGGCTTTCAAGACCCGGACGGTTGTGTCCAGATCCTGGTGCGCCAGCCTCTCTGAACCAGATTGGATAAGGAGGTCGTCCAAGTATACTTGGATCCTTATCGGCAGCGTTCGAAGGTGGCCCACTAGCGCAGCCATCAATTTGGTAAAAACCTGAGGGGCCGAGGAGAGGCCGAAAGGAAGAGCCAGGTACTGGAATTGACGACTCGCATGGCAAAACCTGAGAGATTTGCGAAAGGAATGATGAATTGGGACATGGAGATAAGCCTTCATCAGGTTGACTGGCGTGAGGAAATCTCCGACCCTGATGTTCTCTAGGATGAATTGGAGGGACTGCATCTTGAACCGTTGGTAAATGAGTTGGCGGTTCAAGGACTTGAGGTCGAGGATTGGTCTCCATCCCCCTGAGGGTTTCTGGATCACGAACAGACGAGAATAAAATCCTTGTCCTTGCTGCTCCAGAGGCACCGGCTCTATGGCCCAGATGTCAAGAAGGTGTTGAATGGCTCCCATACATCGGTTCCTTCAGAAGTGGATCAGAAGCTTCCGATTCCACCAATTCCGAAGCAGATTGCAGCGAGCCTACCTCCTTTGTTGGATACAGTACTGTGGGGTGTGGCGCGATTGCAGCAATTGGCTTTGTGCGCTTTAGCTTCCCGTGCCCAGGATGGAATTCCTGGGATACATGATTGACAGCTCAGGGATTCACCCAAAATTGCCACCATTAGGGATGCCCCCCCCCCAAATAAGCGGAAGCTACAAGCTTTTCTAGGGTTGCTAAATTTTTATAGCATATTTTTGAGGCATATGGCCACACAGGCTGCTGGGAAAGAAGGCTTCCTAGGTATGGGGCCCGGGGCCAAGGCAGCTGCTTTCACCACCATAAAGAACCTGCTGATTTCTGACAGTGTATTGGTGCATTAGAGTGACTCCCTGCCCCTGATTTTGACTTGTGATGCTTTCTCTTTCAGGGTTGGGGCTGACCACAGTCCCCAGCTTCCTAGTGGCTGAGAGGCTCCTCTTGTTTTCTATTCTCATACATTGTCTGCCGCTGAGCAAAATTACAGCCAGCTGGACACAGAAGCGCTTCCTGCAGTCGCTGGGGTCTGGTGTTTCCATGACTATTTGTATGGCAGACATTTCACCCTCATGACAGACCACAAGCCCCTGCTGGGTTTTTTGGCTAGCGACCGCCTGACCCCGAACATACTACCCCACCCCCAGATGGTGCACTGGTTGTAGGCTGTTTCGCACTGCCTACAGCTACCGGCTTGTTCACCGTCCCAGAAAGTCCCTAGGGCATGCAGATGCCCTTAGCCGTTGCCCTCTGCCTGCTTTGGTTGAGGACCCTGTGCCAGTCTGCCAGGTCCTCCTGCTTGAGGACATTGCTGCGGGCCCAACACCGTGGCTGAAATTGGTCAACTTAACTGCTAAGGACTCTATTGCAAATTTTAAACTACGTGTGGAGGTTCTGGCCCAGCAAACCGTTGTCGGAGTCAGCACAGCCTTATTTTTCGCACCAAAATGAATTTTCTGTGTTTAAAAGGGTGTTTATTATTAAGAAAGGAGGTGTTAGAAATTTTGCAAGTCCTACAATGTATCAAGGTGTAGCAGAATGGGTCACCACCTGCTCCCTGTGCCAGGAATCCCAACTGGCTCCACCCATTGCCCCACCAAAAACATGGGAGATCCCCCAGGCACCTTGGGCCAGAGTGCACATTGATTTTGCAGGACCAGCTAAAAGGCAAATGTTTCTAATTGTGGTGGACGCTTACTCTAAGTGGTTAGAAATAATTCTAATGACATCGACCACTGCCGAGGCCGTAACCAAGGCATTTAGAAAGCTGTTTGCCACACATGGCCTCCCTGATGTGCTAGTCTCAGATAACAGTCCACAATTGATGGCCATCCCATTTGAAACATTTTTAGCCGACTTGGACATCACACATGTCCTGGTAGCACCATTTTATCTGGCCAGTAATGGGCAGGCCGAACAATTAATGAGATTTACTAAGGAAGCCTTAGCTAGAATGGGACCAGGGGATTGGCAGGTCAGAATTGATAAATTCTTATTAGTACAGCACATTACTCTGTGTGCCGCCACCAACAGAAACCCCTTGGAACTCCTCATGGGAAGGATACTCCGATCACAATTGGATTGATTGTACCCAAATTACATTGCAGATACTCCTCCCGATTCAGCAGGAAAAATTCAAAAATTCGAGATTGGGGACAAGGTCTATGCCCACAATTATGCTGGGGGCGCCCTTTGGATTCCTGGCACGGTCATAGGAATATCTGGTCCTCGTTCCTATCAAATTGAGTTAGAGGACGGAAGATTGTGGCGTCTGCACTTGGACCAACTCCGAGGCCGATTTTCTAACAAGCCAGGTTCCCAAAGCCCCTGGGGAGTTCCAGAGAACAGCCGAGGGAGGAATTTGACCGGGCCACACTTCCCGATGAGGAGCCATCATGCAGGCCAAAGGAGAGGGGAGAAGCAGTGGATCCCTTTGAAGTGAGGAGAAGCAGACAGGAACACAGCCCCCCTTCTCCACCCATCAGAAGGAGGCTGCAACCAGTGTCTTTTCCATGCAGCAGGCAGGCTGCCCAGGTCAGACAAATCCCCCTCTCCCTCCAAATTAGAGCTGAGGAAGAGGGCCAGCTACAGCAAATGCAAGCATACAGAGACCATATGGAAATAATTCAATTCATAATAGCCTTCATCCATCGGGATGAAGACTTTCAATTTTTTGAGACTGTCCATTTCTCGCTCCATTGCCACCCTCCACCTGCACTGTTCTTCCTTGGGAAGCTGGAGGACATCTGTGTATGTTTTAGGGGCCATGGTAACGCTGTTGACCAAGGCCACACAGCCAATGTCCAACCTTTTGGGTGGGACCCCTTTATTGGAGCGTTTTGACCTCCTGGGGAATTGCCACTCACCATCATTACTGTCATCCGGAGCATCGGTATCAGAATTGGAGCTGCCGGATGCATCTTTCCAATCGAAATAAGGCGGGCCTCTGTCCCAGGCACAGCGAAGATATGGATGTTTTGGTGAGGCAAGAGGTGTGAAGTCACCCAGGGATTGCTTGTCCAAATTGTGTCAACCTTATGTATTTTATCATTACCAGTCTTGGTCTGTGCAGTAATGACAGTAGGCACTGGATTAATGGTCACCTTAGACTTTCTCAGGGTTGGCTGAGAAGTTGTGATCTTAATGGGCTCAGCCTTAATGGCTTTGGATGTCCTAGGAGCCGGTTTAGGAGCTTCATTGGTATTAGGGGCAGCATCCTTGAGTGTGGACAACCTGGGGGTTGGCACAGGAGCATTCTGCTCTATCTGGGCACTAGCCCCCTGTGCCCTCTTATTAGGTGTCTTGTGCCTTTTGACCTCTGCTTTTGGGGAAAAATAAGGCAAATTGTTGATTTTTACAATATCGTCAACAACATCCCCACTTTCGAAAATATAACCTCCACCCTTCTCAAATACCAGTTTTACATTTTTATCCTCAGTCAATTTTAAAATACTTAAAAGGTTGTTCTTGATTGAGGGAACATACAGTGCCCCAGTAACATCTCCTATACCAGGCACATTGATCACGCCTTCCCCAGTTACCTCTGCCATGTCCCCAGTGGCTGCTTTTACTGTGGACTTGAGTGGGTGTAAAATCTTAAATCATTGCTTCTTGTTAGCTATATGCATTGATGCACCTGAATCAAGAAGCCACAGCCCCTCAGCATCTTGTACCTGGGAGGTGGGATTGTCACCTGTGACACTACAGAATTGGTATCCTTTATGACCACCTCACCCCTCTTCCACGGCCTCTTTTATTTTTATTATGCTTAGGTCCCGCCGTGTTGACCCTAGAGCGAGGGCACTCCCTTTTAAAGTGACCTTGCATGCCACAGTCAAAGCAGGTGGGAAGGGTATTAATCCTTTCACTTGTGTCCTGGCACCTCCTCTGAGGCCTAGGCCTGTGGTATGCCTCCTTCATTTCTTGTTGTTCCTCATCTCTGCGCCTTAAATCTTCCTCAATAAAGCAACCAGAAAAGTATTCTATATTTCTTTGTTCCCTAGAAACCCCTTCTAGAGAAATAATGAAGGGACTTCAGGATTTGTCTAGGGAGTTCAACATTACACTAATTAAAGTGGATTCAGGAACAGGCTCCCCGCTCTGTATAAGCTCATTCCTCATGATTTTAAGCATTGCCAAATGTTCCCCCATCTTTTTTTTTTATTGAAAAGTTTTAAAAAGTTTTACAAACATTTCCCCTTCCTGAGGCATGATTACTGCCTCGGAAGTGATTGATGGCATTAAAGCTATTTCCAGCCATTTGGAAAAGGCGTCGACAATTATTAGAAAATTCTGCCAGTGGAACGGCCCTGCAAAATCTATACGAATCCTCCCCCATGGTTACTTAGGCTTCACTCACTCTCTAACGGGAGCTACAGGGGGATCTGCCCGGGATTCCTGGCAAGACCTGCATTTCCCTACCCATTCTGTGACGTCCCAGTCAAGTTGTGGCCACCACACATAACTCCGAGCCAGACCCTTCATTTTGACTATACCAGGGTGCTCCTCATGTAGCAATTCCAACATCCTATGCCGTAATCGTGAGGGAATAACCACCCTATCGCCCCACAATAAACAGCCCCCCAGCATAGACAACTCATTCTTTTTGGTAAAGAACACTTGAAAATCCCCACTGTCCACCGTAGTTGGCCAACCCCTCATGACCCAGCCCATAACAGTTCGTAAAACAGTGTCTTTGGTAGATGCTCTTGCCACTTCGCCAGTCGAGAGAGGCCCCAACATCGAGCAACAAGACAGGGGCTTCCGGTGTCAGGTTTTCCAACAGCTCGGGCAAGGGGCATTGGCTGAGGACATCAGCATTGCCCAAGGTCTGGCCCGGTTGGTGGATTAGTTGATACGAATAAGCGGCCAGGAAAATAGACCACCTGGTCATCCTGGGGGAAAGAGCAGCTGGGGTTGGTTTGTCGCCAGCCAAAAGTCCCAACAATGGCTGGTGGTGAGTTATAAATTCAAAAGTCTGTCCAAACAAATATTCGTGAAATTTTTTGACCCCCACCACAGCCGCTAATGCTTCCCTGTCCAGCTGGGTGTAATTTCATTCCGCACTGGACAGGGTGCGAGAGTAATATGCAATGGGCGCCTCTAACCCAATTGGGTAGTCTATGGCTCAATACAGCGCCCACTCCAAAAGGGGACGCATCGCAGACAAGCGGCAATTCCGAATTGTATTGGATCAGAAAACTGTCTTCTGACAAAAGTTTTTTGACAGCCTTAAACACGGCTGCTTCAGTCTTGCCCCAAACTCAAGGAACATTTTTTCCTAGCAATCTGTGTAATGGTTCCACAATGGTGGCCTTCTCTTTGAGGAACATGGTATAAAAATACAGGAGTCCCAGGAATGCCTGTAAATCGGCCTTTGACTTTGGTTGGGTACATTTTGGATGGCCTTTACTTTGCTCTCTGTTGGGTGAATGCCCATGCCGTCAATTTGATAGCCCAGAAATTCTACAGACGGTACTGCAATTTTACATTTGGATTTTTTGAGCTTTAGTCCCGCTTCTCTAAATCTGGTGAACACTAGCCTAACTCGCTCTCCAAGTTGAGCCTCATTCTGGCCACTAATGAGGACATCGTCAAAATAGGGTACGACCCCCGGAATCCTTGTAGTAGGTGCTCCATAGTGCTTTGGAAGAGCCCTGGTGCAATGCTAACCCCAAACTGCAGTCTAGTGCATTTGAACACACCTCTGTGCGTTACTATAGTTTGCGATTCTGCCGTAGCGTCATCTACCAGCAGCTGCTGTTATGCCTGCACAAGGTCTAACTTAGCGAATATTTTGCCAGGGCCCAGGAAATGAAGTAAATGGTGGACGATCGGGACTAGGTACGCGCTCTGTTGAAGCGCCTTATTGATCGTGCATTTATAATCAGTGCAGATTCTGATCGATCCGTCTGACTTGACTGGCGTGGCTATTGGGGTTTCCCACTTAGCGTGATCTACAGGAATTAGCACCCCTTGCTTGATCAGTTTGTCAAGTTCTGCGTCTATTTTTGGTTTTAGGGCAAATGGTACTCGTCTTGCCTTTAACCTAATCTGGGGTACATTAGGGTCCAGATGAAAAGAAATAGGGATCCCCACGTACTTGCCTAGCGTCTCTTCAAAAACGTCCTGGAACTCATGCAGGAGGCTGTCCTTTAGAGACGGTCCGCCGAGGCTGTGGACACCCGTGAAGCCCATGCCGAGGGTTCGGAACCAAGTTTAGGCCCAGGAGGCTTGGCAGTGACTTGCTGACGAAGGTCAGGGGAAGTTCTTTCTGGAACTCGCCGTAGGTGACCCAGAACATGCCCATGCCTTCCACAGGAACTCGATTTCCTTGGTAGTCGAGGAGGCGAACTCGTTGCCATGAAAGCTGGTTTCTCTGGAACTTCGGTAAAAGTGATTTAAGCGTTGCCCAGGACATGATTGACAGGGCAGACCCAGTGTCGATTTCTATGTCGCATGGTCTTGCTTCAATTTCTACTCTCGTGTAGACCATTTCCTCTACAGATGTGCTGGCTTGGCCGATTCTCGTGCTGTAGGTCTCTCGCTTTTGATTCTCGTGCCATTTTCTCGCACTGCCATCTGTAGTTGGCTGATTTGAACGTGTCGGTTCTGGTTGGTCGTGATGGTCGCGTGACTTGTTATTTCTAGGAAATTGAGCTCTACAGACTCCAAATGGCCCTTCTTTTCACAACACCTGCAAATGGCGTCTCGGTATTTACAGGATTGTCTCTCGTGAGCTCCACCGCAACTCGAGCAGTTTTCTCAGCGACAACCTTGCTCGCCCTTCTTTTTATCAGTGTGGAAGACGTCCTCATCTGACTCTTCTTCCGTACTGGTCCACACCTCCTCTCAATGAACAGGTGTTGACTTTGGGCCTTCTTTGCCCGACTGTGGACGTTGCAGCACTTCGGAAGCCTTAGTGGATGCTTCGTGCGCTCTTGCTTCATCAAGCGCGCCAGCTAATGTCAAGTCTGGCTTCGCGAGCAGGTGCCTCTGTAACCAAGTGTCTCTCACGCCACAAATCAACTGTTCCAGGAGTGTGTCGTCGTGGTAGTCGCAATGCGTTGCGGCTTTTCGAAGGGCAGCCACATATGCGCTGACCGGTTCTCCTTCTCTTTGTACTCGTTGCCGGAACTCGTAGCGTTGTACAAACTTTGAAGGAACGGGAGCATAGTGGACTCCCAGGTTTGCTTGCAAGACGTCCCAGGGTTCCGTCTGAACCAGGGTTGGTTCACAGAGAGATTCGGCCATCTCGAAAACATCTGGCCCGCAGTGGCTCAGGAATAGAGCTCTTTTTCGGTTCGCTGAGAGCCCTTGCATCTCGCTTGCTTCCAGGAAACACTCGAACCTGGTCAAATACGGCCCCCACTTCTCTCGGGTCGGGTCAAAGAGTTTTGGCGGAAGGTAGGCAGGCATCACAGTATGTCTCCGTAGCCCGCTCGTCACCCTGGCTGAAACTCAGAGCTCTTTTTGCTTTGCTTCTTGTGGCCTCTATCCCACCTTCGTCGCCAATGTTATAGCGCGGGAATAACGAGAGGCACAAGCAAGCTAGTGACAACAGCTCTTTAATTCAGGGTGAGACTTCAGCAAAGAAACACAGGCAACAGCCCTTCTTATATACAGTTCAGAAATAACCGTTAACCAATCACAAGCATACTTGCATTTGAATTTCCCGCACAAAAGAGATACATACATGACAATTAGTTTCACAATGTATAGCTTTAATAAACCCTATATTAGATAACTGTCTGACATGTTTATATTTAATATCTATATGACGCGACCTTTGACCTACTGCCTCAGATGTTGAGATGTATATAGCTGTCTTCATGGATGATTATAGGGTAAATGGGTTCAGTCCAGATGTTAGATAGTAGATCATCAAACCATGCCAAATTGTTGGCTGCTTTTAATAGACAAATATATTCAGCTTCAGCTGTGGAGGTCGCGATCAAATTTTGTTTACCAGTGTACCATACAGGACAATTGTTTATGAGAAAGACATAGCCAGAAGTGCTTTTTCTACTTTTTGTGTCCCCAGCCCAATCTGCATCAGCATAGCATGTTAAGATAGGTCTTTCTGAATGAACTGGTTCCAAGTACAAGCAAACTGAACTTTAGATATCTGAGGATCCTTTTTATCCCTTCCCAATGATAAGTATTTGGGTTGCTTACATGCCTAGACAGAAGATTGACGGCGAGAGTAATGTCCGGTCTGGTCCAGTTAGAAATGTATAATAATGAGCCAATGACAGATCTGTATAAAGTATTGTCTTTAAATGGTTCACCTTCGTTATTCATGTTTTTTGTAAAATCGGTTTGCATGGGAGTCTCACATGGTTTTGAGTTCATCATGTTACATTTTTGCAGAAGTTTTAATATCTTTTCTTTTTGAGATAATTTGAATCTTCCTTTGGTCTTATCAATTTGAACACCCAGGTATTTATTCACTTTTCCCAAAGTCTTCAGTGTGAAATGTTTGCTTAACTTCTCAGCGAATTCATCACATCTATGTTTGTGTTGCCCAAAATATAAAATGTCATCAACATAAATGAGTACATACTCTATGGAATTATCTGTCTTTCTGGTGAAAAAACATAAATCTGCGGATGTGGCCGAAAAACCTATTTAAGTATTCTTGCTAAACATTCGTACCACCTTTTTCCGGATTGTTTCAACCCATATAAACTCTTATTTAATAACCATGTTTCTCCTCTTTGTGTGTTTTTTCCAGGGGGTGCCCTCACATATATTTCTTTGTCAAGG
Source organism: Pantherophis guttatus (assembly GCF_029531705.1). The sequence continues at coordinate 24,169 of NW_026843871.1, read as the reverse complement.
TTAGCATGCAAATATGCAGTTTGTACGTCAAACTGGTATACATCTTAGTTCAGAATGGATGCTATTATCAGTGCGCTCTTGACACTCTCTGATCTAACTGGGTGAATACGTATCTACATAATCATCAGGGAACCGTTGTGCAAACCCTTGCGCTACTAATTTAGCTTTATATAAAAATTTGTTATCTTCTAATTCCTTAATTTTGAATATCCATTTACTTCCAAAGGGTGTCTTACCTGCTGGTGGTTTTGCGGGTGTGTATACATTTAATTCCTTTAAGCTATTCATCTCCCGTTCCATTGCTTGTTCCCACTTGACCCTCTCTTCCTGTGGTAATTTTAATATTTCTTCATATGTGTTGGGTGTTTTTTTGTTTGCATTGATGGATAGTATGTAGTCTTCTAATTTTTTTGGTACTGTATTTCTATTAGATCTGATGGGTCTATCGGGAGGTGACTCTGCATCATGCATATATCTTGCTTCCCTCTCAGTTAGTGTATCTACCTGTATGATGGGGTGATTCCTTTTCCATTCTCTAGTTGTTATCTCTTGGTGTCTGGGTTTGTTAATTTTTTGTGTTTTGGACTCAGTCACATTTGGTTTGTGTTCTCTATATACATCCATTGTGTTTTCTATTTCAGGATAATTAATTAATTATAATTAATAATAATTAATAATAATTAAGTAATTAATTCATTAAGATGTATTTTGGACCAATTTGCATGCTCGTGGAATACTGCCGTTATAGATATGATGAATTTATTATTTTTGTCTATGAATCGGTATCCTTTGGTCCCGGATTCATATTCCATGAATTTTAATCTTTTTGACACTTTTTCACCTTTGCGTCTTAATTGTTTTGGTACATAAACATCTGCAGTGACACCGAATATGTGTAGATGACCAATTTTTGGTTTTCTGTTGTACATGATCTCGTAAGCCAATCACGCTAGACCACAATCTGTTTATAGTATAATTTGAGTATGTAAATGCTTCAGCCCAGAAAATTTGTCCTAATCCAGCATCATCTAATACACATCTAACCATGGTTTGTAATAAACCATTTTTGCATTCTACAACCCCATTCTGGAATGTGGAAAAAGGTGAAGATTTAAAATGTAGTATCCCCTGCATCCTTAGCCAATTGGAGAATTCTTTTGATAAAAATTCTGACCCCCTATCTGTCATTATTTGTTTGATTTTTACATTATGTTGTGTTTCTACTCTTTTGTGGAATTCCTTAAATTTTTTAAATACTTCATTTTTATGATTGAGTGTGTATACGAAGCCATATCTGCTGAAGTCATCTACTATGGTCAAGAAATACCTTTTTCTGTACTTAATTGATGGCTTCATGGGACCAACCAAGTCCATGTGTACCAGTTGGAAGATTGAATATGTGGTGCGTGTGGCTTTTCTTGGCCTAGGTTTGTTTTTTGAGTTTTGAAGATTTGCACACAGAACATTCTAAATAATTTTTGCAATTTTTTACTTTTATATCATCAGAACATTCTAACATTTTTTGAATAACAGGGAAACTGGCGTGTCCCAGTTTCCTATAGGGTAAATGGGCGCATTCATCATGCATTGGTTTACCATTGGATATTTTTTCAATGGAAGCAGTGTCACTAGTTTGTTCATCCCTCATGTCATTCTCAATCTTCTTGTGAATATCAGTCTTATATTTTTTGTTTTCTAATTGTTTGGTTGCATATCCTAATTCATCACCTTCTGGCTGGAGGTATGTTAGTCCCTCTTTAGTAATGATTTTGCCTATATTCTTTTTGTTTTTAGTCATATATACTTTTCCATTCTTGAATGTGATTTCTATTACCTTTTCTTCACTTAATTTGAGTGTAGCCAATATGTTATGTGGGATTTCAGAGATAAACAATACCCCCTCTATTTTTCCTATGCCTTTAATGTGTGTATTACCTCTTCCTTTCACTAAGACTTTATCCTGATTAGCCACCTTGACATGGTAATTCTTTTCTGTGAAATTACTGAGGAGTTTCCTATCATGAGTGGTATGGTTAGCGGCTCCAGAGTCAATGAGCCATGTATTGCTTGATTCTGTTTGTGATTTTGTTGTCTCCTAGTCCGTATGGTGACCCATATTTATTCTCCCTAGAACTGTCTCTGTACCCTTTTCTATCCTTTGAATTGAGGGAGTCTCTACGTTTGTATCTATAATCCGGTGAATGTCTATCTGAGAAATCTGTTTTTCTATCTGACCTTTCCCTGTGATATGACTGGTCCCTATTCCTTGTATTTTTAGGGCAGTCTCTCCTATAATGGTTCCTGGAACTGCATGTGTGACATTCTGGTGCATATCGACCTCTGCTTTGGAACTCTACCTTCTTTGTGGTTCTACTCTCACTGTGACATATGGAACGCTTCCTTCTAAGATTATCCTCTGCTATGAGTTTGTTTGTGAGGGTTTCCAATGTGAGATGATCTAAACTGAGACTGTCTAATAGAGTTATGTAATTATCCCAACTAGAATCCAGTGAATTGATTATTATACTCTTCATGCTTCCTTCAGAAATAATTTCCCCTCTTTGAATAAGTTCAGCCCTGGTAGCATTTAAATTTAAAATATGTTCACTCATGGGTGTTCCACTTTTTAGTCTAGCAGAGTGAAACTCCCTAGAAATCCTGGTTGTTGTAGCTAGTTGTTGTACTCTTACTGTAAAACAAGTTAAACAATTTTTGAAATATTTCAGAAACAGTTAAGGTCAATGCTAGGATAAATGCTAGGTGATATGGTGGCAATAAGAATATAATAAGCCTTATGATGTATACAGTCCAGTTCAAAAGTCCAGGGTTTGCTAGGAGGGTCATTAATAAAAAATAACATGTTTTCTCTTAAATATATAACTTGGAGCTGCTGACTCCATTCCAATAAATTTGATCCGTCTAATTTTAATTTTATGAAATCTGCTGGAAAAGCCCCTGGGTTATGTGAAAAATAACATAAAACAGTGCAATTGGATTAAACTTTTCCTAATTCACTCTAAACCTGAAAGGAAGGATAAGACAATAAACCCATGGGAGCTGCCATGCTGTTTGTTTTCTAAGCTGTTAACCAAACTGGAATTGATGATGATAGGAGGAAGATAACAAACAATAGAGAGAGAGCAAGTGCCGGGCAAGTCTCTGGCGAGTCAGCAACGCCCATCATAACTGCAAGCTATTTTTCCAGGTTTTGTTGCGTGACAGTTTCCCTTTAAAAGCCTTCAAAATCCTCCTGTTCATCATCTGATATCCTAAGTACATCAGTGACATCTTGTGATACATTTGTAAGGCAGTCATTGTATGGATCTAATTCCGTATCAAATGGTGTGGTCTTAGCTTCGGCTTCCTCTTCATCTTGACACAAGTAGTCATCCTCCATACCATCTAATGAATTTGATATGCCACACTTCTTGAAAGACTTGATTACTGTTTCTGCATCAATATCATTCCAGGCTTTTATGACAAACTTGCACAAAACATCCAACTGTGGAGCACGCATGTTTACCCCTTTTGTGAATGACTTTTTGCCGCTAACCACTCATTCCACTGTTCTCGAATGTGATCTTTAAATGGCTTGTTTAGGCACACATCCAGTGGCTGTACCAACAATGTCAATCCTGCAGGAATAACTGCCACATCTGTGTTTATTCTTGCAAGCCTTTGCTTGGTGTTGGGAGTTAAATGAGCCCTGAACATATCCCACACCAGTAGACTACGTTTTTGAATAAGTCCACCTGGTCGCCTGCTCCATACATTATCAAGCCATAGCTTTACCCCTTCTTCATCCATCCAGCTTTTTTCATTCACATGTACAAAACAACCAACAGGGAACTTGAGTTTCTGCATTGTTTTTCTTTTAAAAATAATCATTGATCTCAGTTTGGAGCCATCAGTTGTGCATGCTAGTACACTGTAAAACTGGACTTCTCATGTCCTGTTGTTTTAATTAAAATTGTTTTTTCACCTTTTGGATGGACAGTTTTATTTCCAATCATATCAAAATTCATTGGAGTTTCATCCATATTTCCGATACTACTTAACGCATAGCCATGTTTATTGCGCTGTTGTATTACGTATCGATGGAAACTATTTACTTTGGCATCAAGATCTGCAGGTAATTTTTGTGCAATTTTCATCTTTTGCTTCAGTACCATATTATGCCTTTCCAAGAATCTAGTACACCAGGATACAGTGGCCTTAAATCTGTTGCTGTGATCTGGGTTAGATTTGGCCCACTGAAGTGCAAACAAACGTATTTTATTTCGTGTCACTACATAACCGTTTTGGCGATGCTCATTCACCATGTCTGCTACATGTTTTTCGAGTTCTGGCCAATGTGGGGTGCCTCTTCTTAATGCACACTTACCCCTTGGCATACTCTTTAATGCTTTTACATTTGCTTTCCAGTCCCGAACCATCTTTTCTGTTGCTCCATATTGTCTTGCAGCAGCACAGTTATGTTCCATGGCAAAGTTTAAAACTTTAAGTTTAAAACTGGCTTCATATTTCTTTCTTCTTGCTAGTGGAGCCATGATGACTGTTAGCCATTTGTATACTGTACTGTATGTACTGGTTCTATACTGTATGAACCTGTTCTATTCAGAGAACAAAGCAGGACAGCGTAACACAACTCTTTATTAACAACAAACTAACTTTTAATAAGGCACACAATTGACAACAGGTGGCTGACTGACAGCTGCTTAAATAACAGCCTGTCAGGCGGAGGAAAACCCCCAGTGATGGCGAGCCCCAGCTGTCTGGGGAAGTCGGAGCATCAGTAATATCCACCTGGATGCCTGGGACGGTGGGGGAAGCTCTGTGCCTCCTCTGATAGGCATGCAAATTTGGTCTCAGCGGTGGAGCACGAAACAAATTTCTGTTGCCCCACATGCCAATGGATGGGTGCCCCATTTAACAGTACCAAGAAGCCCGAAGTACTCCTACGGGTCTTGATATCTCCAGCCCAGTCCACATCTGCGAAGCATTCTAATTGGGCCTTGTCTCTATTCTCAGGTTCCAAGCGAAGCACGTAATCTGCTGTGGTCTTGAGATACCTTAATAGCTTTTTAATGGCCAACCAGTGGAACTGGGTAGGATGTTCCACTTGTCTGGATAGCAGGTTCATGGACAGGGCAATGTCTGGACGGCTCCAATTACTTATATATAATAATGAGCTGACCACTGACCTAAATAGAGTATTATTTTGGAACTCTGGGCTATCCTTGTGTGCCAAACCATAATATTCGGTCTGCATTGGGATAGTAGTTGGCTTGCTATCTTCCATTTTACATTTCACCAAAAGTTCCTCTATCTTCTCCTTTTGGGAGAGAGCAAAACCTTTTGGTGTAGTGATGATTTGTACATCTAGGTACTTGTCCACATATCCTAAAGACTTTAGAGTGAACCTTTTTTGTAGAGTCCTGGCAAATATATTACATCCCAACTTGTCAGGCCCTATATATAAAAGGTCATCAACATACACTAGGACTTTCTCCAGCCCCCCCCCTTTGGTATCCCTTGTGAAGGTACATTTATCAGCTGGAGATGGATGGAAACCCAGTGATTTGAGTGTGGTAGTCAGGCATTTGTACCATATTCTGCCTGATAGTTTGAGGCTGTACAAACTTTTCTTCAGAAGCCAGGTGTGGCCTTCCTGCTGCTGGAATCTGGGGGCACCTCTGACGTAATTTTTTTTGTTTTAGATGTGCGTGTAAATAAACAGTTTGCATGTCGAATTGAAAAATGTGTTCCCCATGTGCTGCTGCGGTGACCAAAGCAGCCCTCACACTTTCTGCTCTCACGGTGGGGGAGTAGGTTTCATTAAAGTCCTGTAAGTAGCGCTGTGCGTAGCCTTGTGCTACTAGCCGGGCCTTATAAAGGAGTTTGTTGTTGGGCATTGGTTTGACCTTGTAGACCCAACGGGTGCCAATTGCCTTCCTCTTTTTGGGGACTTCCATGGGGATGAAGACTTTCAATTTTTTGAGACTGTCCATTTCTCGCTCCATTGCCACCCTCCACCTGCGCTGTTCTTCCTCGGGAAGCTGGAGGACATCTGTGTATGATTTAGGGGCCATGGTAACGCTGTTGACCGAGGCCACGCAGCCAATGTCCAATCTTTTGGGTGGCACCCCTTTATTGGAGCATTTTGACCTCCTGGGGAATTGCCACTCACAATCATCATTGTCATCCGGAGCATCGGTGTCAGAATTGGAGCTGCTGGATGCATCTTTCCAATTAAAATGAGGCGGGCCTCTGTCCCAGGCGCTGCAAATATATGGACCTTTTGGTGAGGCAGGAGGTGTGAAGTCACCCAGGGATTGCTCGTCCAAATCGTCAGTCAGGTAAGGATTCATCACCATCTGGATCTTCGCTGGTCTGTAGTTTGGAGTACGTTGGTTCATCCTCTTTAGGTGGTGCTGGTAGTTCAGTGTCATTTCTAATAGGGGAATAACTGGGTTCATTGGAATGAATTCTTGACCAATTTGACCCCTCCTCAAAGGAAGCTGATCTTGAGACAATTACAAGGTTATTTTTGTCTACAAATCTAGAGGCCTTGCTGCCGGTTGCATAACCTATAAATCTGAGCCTCCTCGATGTCTTGCCCCCCTTTCTTCTGAGGTGCTTGGGAATATGGACCCAGGCATAGGAACCAAAAATTCTCAGGTGTGAGGCTAGGTTTCCTTCCGTGGACCAGGAAGTATTGGGTTTGGTTAATGGCACTGCTCCATGTCCTGTTGACTAGATAATTAGCCATTTTGACTGCTTCTGCCCAAAAAACTTGGCTCATGTCGGCATTTGCGAGTAAGCAGTTCATGACATTCTGCAGCACGCCATTTCTCCTTTCTACAATGCCATTCTCCGAAGGAGTTTGAGGCGATGATTTAAAATGGAGGATACCTCTCTCCTTCATCCAGTGTTCAAAATTCCTGGATGTAAACTCAGTCCCCCTATTGCTCTGCACCTGAGCGATACACACCTTGTGTTGCGTTTGGATCTGGTTGTAAAGATATTTGAAGTTGGTAAAGACTTCAGTTTTGTCCTTTAAAATAAATACATGGCCATAACAAGAGTAATCATCGACTACCGTTAAAAAATAACGCCTCTTGCCAAGGGAGGGCCTAAATAAGCAGGCTGGGTGGCAGGCAGTGAGAGTGGCCCACTCTGTCCTGCCGTTATCCCTTGCAATATATTTCTTACATCCTGAGATAGCCCGGGCCCCTAGTCTTCCCTTGAGCAGGGCCCCACTGCTGTAGGGGTTAAGGTTGCTTCAGGGGCTGAACCTCTGCCAGTAAAGGTTGACTCCAATCCTGCAGTTGCTAGTCAGGAAAAGAGTTGAGAGAGCTGCAGCTCACTAGTGCCATCTGGTGACCAGTCTTCCTGCCCAGCCTCAATGCTCTGAGGTGACAGCTCAGGCTGTAAAGTATGGGAAAAAAGATCTCTGCTAGTGAGAGAGTCTCTGCTTGTTTCAGGCCTTGTTTCAGTGCCAGTCTCTGCTTGTTTCAGGGCTTTGGAGAATTGCTTCTCCAGAGCCTTTTGGCGTCTTTGTCTGAGGCTGAGGAAGCCTTTTTGGACAGAGGGACCCTTGTTTTGCTTTTTTCTGCAGCACCCCTAACAGTCGATTTGGCTTCCTTATAACTAGGCTCCTTTGTCAGTTGGAGCCTGGGGGGACAATCTGCCTCACCATTACTCTCAGGGAGGGTTCGCTCCACCATCTTGGAGACAATTCTGGCCGTTACCATCCGGCCCGATGTCATGCTGGCTGGAAAAGTGCTGCGGAGACTACCAGACCACAATCTGGTCCTGATGTCCTCAGAAGGCAATAGGGTGGTGGCGGCTGTGCCGGACAGACCAGGGAGGGCCAGCACACTCTCAGTGGCTAGGGAAGCCTAAAGCACAAAAGGACAGCAATGCCGGCACAGTGGGATCCTTGTCGCGGCTGCAAGAGTCAAAAGCAGCGCAAAAGTGGCAGAGCCGACTTGCCAAGCACCATGAGGCAAAAATCTGTGATCCTTGGAGTATGACTTGACAAATCGGTCAGTGACTCAGGAGCCGCCACTGAAGAAGGCTAAATGTTCAGGTGGTGGCAATTGTGCCGGTGGACCAGGTGGACTAGAGCACACACCGGTGGCAATTCTGTTGGAGGAGGCAGGCACCCACAACTCACAGAGGAGCCCCGAATAACTGGGTTGAACTCTGGATTCGCTGTCTCCAATCTGAGGGTCTTGGGGCAGTGGTGGACGGGCCCTGGGGGACCAGCGCAATCACTGGCAGCTTGCGGCGCCGAGATCAGCACCCGAAGGCTGCGAAGCGGCAAAAGCCTTCCCTGTACCTGCTCTCTATGGAAATCTATCTTTAAATTCAATGTGTTAAGAGAATCCAAGCTAAGAAGAACTCTTGCTCAAATCTGAGTATCAGAGTAAAGTTGTCACGTCTCTCTAGGCTAGACTGAGTCAAAAAACGGGCTCAGCTGAGCAGAGGAGGTGTGGCCAAAACTTTGACAACTCAGCCTCTGGGCAGAAAGACAGAAGTCAACCCATGCTTGGATTCTCCTAGCAGCACACTGGAGAAGCATATTATCGAGTGAGTATTAAAGAGGGAAATGAGCAGTGGTGGGATTCAAATAATTTAACAACCAGCTTTCTGCCCTGATGACTGGCTGGGTAATCATGATCTCCCCACACACCCTTCCAAATAAGGGGCAGGGTTTTCCTCTCCACTAAATATTTAAAGTTAAAGCTACCCTGTAAAAAGCTAAGACCAACATTTATAGGGCCGTTCCCCATTGTGAAGATTATTAGCCCTGTCAAGGTGGAGCTGAAACTCCCCCACCTACTAGGGAAAGTCCACAGTAACTTGTTAAAGCCAGTAATAGGGTCTCAGCTGAGGCTAGTGGACCAGTCAGCCCCAAAGCCGATTGTAGTGCAGGGAGAGAAGTATTACGAGATAAAAAGAATCCTAGACTCTTTTACCTAGTGCAACAGAAGGGATACCCATTATCCGGGGCCACCTGGAGAAAACGTTGGGATGTAAAAGCAGATAGATTGACTAAGAAATTCCCTCAAAAGCCAAAGGAACATCTGGGGGGTGGGAGAAGGGCTGATGGAAGACTAATCATTTTCTCTTTGAATTTTCCAGAAACTTCTCTTGAGTTAAGGGGGATGGTCTAACTGTCAACTCTGAAGCGAACCTGGCTGAAGTCGTCTTTTGCTGCCATATAGTTGCCATGAACCCCAAGAGGGGGAAATAAATAGACTGGCTAACAGTCAAAACTGTTGTGGGAACCAAGGTCATCTCAACAGGTGGCAGTTGAAGGAAAAGAGGAAGTGACCAAGTAGCCAGCTGGCTATGCTCATTAGACAATGTGACCAGTGACACTTGGGAGGAGGACAATTGTTCTTTTAATTAGGGGGAAAGTTGATTTTTACAGACTATGCTGATATGATGTATCCAACAAATATGTTTTTTGAGGAATCTACCCACCTCAGAGTTCTGCTTTTGGTGGATGCCTTACCCTGAACACTTACAGATTGTATTAGGAGAAACTTCTGCCTTTTGCATACCACATTATATATCAGTGATGGCGAACCAATGGCACGCATGCCACAGCTGGCACGCAGAGCTCTGTCTGCGGGCACACGAGCCTAGCTCAGCTCCACCACACATGCACACACGTGCCTCTTGTTGGCTAGCTGATTTTTGGAATGCGCAGAGGGCGGGGCTCATGTGGGAGACGCGCACGCATGCGCAAGGAGGTTCACACGCACATGCACGGGGTGGGAGGGAGCACGGGGGGTGGTGCCCCCCCATGGTCCATTTTTGGGCCCAGGAGGCTGCAGGGAGGCCTGCTAGTCCCAAAACGGGACGGGGGGTCACATGTGCATGCAGGATTTGTGGGGGGGGGGTCTGAAAAGCACTAATGACAGAATAGCTTTTTCAGGCAAGTAGAAAATGGAAAGAATGAAGGGTTTCTTGGTCCCTGTTGATATATGTGGTGAATCTGTGAAGCAAATGAATAAGATATAAGGCCTTCTGTTTGACAGGGCATTGAACTAGAAGACCTCCAAGGTCCCTTCCACCTCTGTTATTTCTATGTTCTAATTAAGATCAAAAGTAATTCAGAGTATAATTAATCAGAGGACTCCTGTTCCCAAAATGTGCAGTTTTTTCTGATTCCCTGTGTAAGTAAAGCTGGCAGTGGGCCCAAATTTTGAGATAACATCACTTAAATTGAAATATGATAATATTGCAAGGTCATTTTTAATCACTTTAAGGAAGACTGGAGAATAAAGTTTGTTGATGTTCCTAAGAATTATAATTTAGCCTCATCTAGAAGCCCCCACTTTTTCCACCCCTTAGAAAAAAGTCTTATTTATTTCAAATCTGCAAAACACAAACAATTTGTCCCCAAAATGCTTTTCCAAAAGGCAACTGGACTTTCTTGGTTTTTCCTCTCTTTTATTGAAAAAGTTTTCCTTCTCCTATTAGCTGTCACGGCAGTCAGGCATGGGTAATAGACAGGTGGCTGACCAATAGGATCGAGTCTACTGGAAGTCAAAGCTCCGCCCTTTCCTGCTTGGCTCCAGTTTTTCGACTCGGTCTGCCAGGACAGCCGTGTCTATAGAGTGCTCATTGCTAATCGCTTAAAATTGTTAATTGGACTTAGGAACGGACTTGACTATTCTTCGTTTTTCTCCTTGTCGGATTTGGTCGCTTGCCTTCTAGTCTGCCAGTTGGCAGCTTTATTCAGTGCGCGCACGAGTTCGCTGGGCCGCGCTGCCCGGCTTTCCCGCCTGTCTCTCCGACGGCGGAGGATTTTAAGCAGAGCCCTGGTCCCTTCTGTTTGTTTGGAGGGCCTGTTACCGGGACAGCCCGCCTTCGTTTCATCGGTGGTGCGCGGCTGCACCAAGGAGCCTTCCAGCTCAGCAGCGGTTTGGCGCGACGCGATTTCCGCACCTTTTGGTCGCTCCTAGCCAACAGGTTAGCGACCTCAAATTGGGGCTCAGAATTCAAGCGCAGGGACATCGCCTTCAATTGCAAGTATCTGGCAGCCCCGATAGCCTTTTCTGCGCCCTATCTCGCCCTGCGGTTTGGGATAGACCTCGTGGCTCAAAGCTCAAAATGGTGGATGCAGCTAAATCGCGCTCCTCCCGCCGGGCCCAAAATAAAGGGAAAAGACCCAGAGAAGAAGAGGATCCTCTGGAAGGGTCATCCAAGCACCCTCCTTCTAAATCCAGAGCTACTGGCTCCACTGCTTCTTCTCGTCCCTTAGCCACTAAGCCATCACGGGAAGAGGAAAGGCGCCATAAGGCGATTGAGAAGGCATTCTACAAGGCCCAAGCCTCTTCAGGTCTAGAACCCTGTCCTAGCCGCCTGAGGTGTCCCCTAATTTGCCTTCCACAGCCAAATCCATTGCTAGTACTTCCAATTTGCAACGACCTGCCCCTGTTTTATCTCCGGACAGATCTGATGTTGAAGAACTCATTCATGATACTGAAGCTGATTCGGTTTTCCCTATTACTAATGATCCTCCGGTTTTCTGCAGTTTCTGAACCAGCCCCTCCACAGGAACCGACTGTGCGGGTAGTCAACCAAGGCTCTCATGCCCTTTCTGATATTCCCCCAGCCTTGGCTGTACTGATCTCTGATGCTATACGCCAGGGTATTGCCCAAGGTCTCCAGCAAAGACCTCCATCAGAGGCTTCTGCTCTTTCTAGTGCTCATCATCGTTCTAGAACCTCATCCTTGCAGGATGAAGTGGAGGAGACCAGGGAGGTTTGCGAGGCCGCGGATTCGGCCAGCCAAGATTCACTCTCAGAAGGAGAGATTGTAGCAGATCAGGAACTTTTCGTTTATTGGCCTCTTCTGTCCCCAAATGTTCCGTTCTTTGCTCTATAAGGCTCAGACTGTTACCCGTTTGGGGGGAAATGCAGCGGCTGCTAACTCAGCTTCTTCCTCTACTGATCCTACTACCTCTCTGTTTCAGGAACCTTCTGTTCAGAAGGAAGTTATTCCCGCTCCCAAGTTATTTTCCGATGTAGTCCTCAGGACAGTGGTCATTCCCTAGTTCCGGACCTGTACCCAACACCTTGGACAAACGGTTTTATAACATGGCTCCTGATTTCTCCACCTTACTTCAGGTCCCTTCTGTTGATTCGCCAGTTCTGGCTCTGTCTTCCCCGTCCCCTTCACAGGTCCTCCTGAAGAGTGCCTAAGACCGGAGGAGAAGAAAGCTGAGAGAACTCTGATCAAAGGCCATCAGGCCTCTGCCTGGTCGGTGCAAGCTTCCTCAGCGGCATCTTTTTTTAACAGCCACGATTCTCTGGTTAAGACAACTGCAAGCTCGCTTGGCCCCATCGGATCATTGCTCTCACCAGGACCTGAATAAGATTCTGGCGGCGGTGGAGTTCTCCGCAGACGCCACTCTCAATGCGGCCCGCTTTTCAGCCAAAGCCATAGGAACCTCAATTACATCACATAGACTACTGTGGCTCCGTAACTGGCAAGCTGACATCAGAAGCAAGTGGCGCCTGGCGTCTTCTCCCTTTGCCAGAGACAAGTTCTTTGGATCTCAACTTGACCCTCTCTTGATTGAAACAAAAGATCACCGCAAAGTGTTACCATCTCTGCATCGTCGCCAAGATAATCGTCCTCAACACTTCTTTCATCCCTCCTCCTTTTGGGGTTCAGACATAGTCTTCCCAACTCACCGGTCACAGCGTTCTTTCTCGGCCAGATCTTCAAATCAACAGGACTCCCAGGTTAGACAGGGTTCCAGATTTGGTTTCAAACGGCCCTTTTGGGGGGCAGGGAACGTCCCTTCCAGAGGTCCTGCTGACTCTCCTTCCGATCTATTCTTAGGGGGGCGCCTATCCCTTTTTGCAGATCAATGGGATAGGTCCGTTTCTGACGCCTGGGTCAGGTCTACCATCCGTTTCGGCCTTTCGCTTGAATTCCGATCCTCCCCTCCGAAGCTTTTCTTGAGATGTCCTTCTTCTCGAGATCACATCAAAACTGCCCGTCTTAATTCGGCCATCCAACACCTTTTGGATATCAAAGCCATTCAGCCTGTGCCCCTCAACGAGAGGGGCGATGGTTTCTATTCCCGTCTCTTTCTAGTCCCCAAAGCTTCGGGGATTGGAGAGCAATTCTTAATTTAAAGTCCTTAAACCGGCACTTCGTTTATCGCCAGTTTAAGATGCAATCCCTTCACACCATTCTCCTGAGTATCAGACAAGGGGATTTAATGGCATCTATTGATTTGATGGAGGCTTACCTCCATATTCCAATTCGGCCTGCCCATCACAAATTCCTTCGTTTTTACCATAATGGACGCCATTTTCAGTATACTGCCCTACCCTTTGGCCTTCCTTCCGTGCCAAGGGTTTTTACTAAAGTCATGGCCTCCCTTATAGCTCATATTTCTTCTATACCAATCAGAACCATGTTTTACCTGGATGATATCCTCATCCTGTCCTCTTCTCCGACCCAGGCAATGCTAGATGTCAATAAGACCATTGCGATTTTACAAACCCATGGCTTTTCCATAAATTGGGCTAAAAGCCACTTAGTACCTACCAACCACATTCAGCATTTGGGGGCTGTCATCAACACAATCACAGTGGAGGTCTCCCTGTCCCCGGATCGACAACGCAGTTGTCCTCCCTTGCTAGTCGTTGCCGGCTTCGCAGGGCTGCTTCCTTGTCAGACCTCTCCACCTTACTGGGGAAGATGATATCATCTTATGGGATCGTTCCTTGGTCTCGCCTCCACAGTCGGGAGCTCCAATGGCTGCTGCTGCCCTACCAACGGAACCCATCATCTCCCCACTCCCTGAGGGTCCAGCTTCCTCCATATGTGGTCGATTCTCTGGCCTGGTGGACGTCTCTGGCTGTAGCCAAGAGTTCAAGGTTCCTCGAGCCCCAGCGAATCGTCATCACTACTGACGTGAGTCTCCACGGCTGGGGGCTCATCTCGGCTCGAGCACAGCACAAGGTCGGTGATCTTCCCAAGAAAGATCCCTCAACATCAATGTCCTAGAGCTTCGAGCAGTCTATCTGGCTCTTCTGAGCTTCGAAGCTCGCGTCTTGGGTCGGGATGTGTTGGTCCTCACGGACAACATCTCGGCCAAAGCACATATAAACAAGCAGGGGGGCACTCGCTCAGTATTACTCATGAAGGAAGCTCTTCGGCTGGGTTTGTGGGCCGAGATTCACCTGATCTCATTGCAAGCGGATCACATTGCAGGGAAGGACAACATCCAGGCCGACGCTCTCAGCCGCTCCCAACTGGATCCCACGGAATGGAGCATCCCTCACCACCTCTTCCACTGGATAACCCTTCAATTCGGCCTCCCTCATGTGGACCTGTTCGCCTCCAGCGACAACCACCTACTACCTCGCTTTTATTTTCGGTTTCCCTCGACAACAGCAGAGGCGGTGGATGCTCTTCGCGGCCTCGGGGTCTTCTACTTTACGCATTCCCTCCTCTCCCTCTGATAGCCAAGGTGGTTCGCAAACTGTTGCAGGAGAAGGCAGAACTCATCCTTCTTGCCCCTTATTGGCCCGGCAGACCCTGGTTTGCGGACCTTGTATCTCTTTCAGTGGTTGCTCCTTGGCGGATTCCAGACAATCAGATCGTATTGCGAGAAGGCAACGGTCTTCATCCAGAACCCCAGTCTTATCATATAACCGTCTGGAGGTTGAGCGGCTCCGTTTGATCAATTCCAACGTGTCCCCAGCCGCGATTCCCATTATTCTGGCGGCGCGACGACCCACAACAGTTCGTATCTATGACTCAACATGGAAGGCCTTTCTTCGTTGGTGCTCCAAACACCATTTGGATGCCTCATCTGTTTCGGTGGTTCAAATTGTGGATTTTCTACAGGAAGGTTTCGCCTCTGGGCTTTCACCCAACACTCTACACCGCCAAGTCGCAGCCTTATCCTCGGTATTAGCCTTTGGTCCCGAGACCTCACTATCCAAGGAACCTCTTATTCGTGCCTTTTTGAGGGGTGCTACCAACCTCCGTCCTCCGGTGGTTCACAGGTTCCCCACCTGGGACCTTAACAAGGTCCTCACATCCCTCACCAAACCACCTTTCGAACCTCTCAGGGACGTCAATTTGAAGTTTTTATCCTTCAAAGTTTCCTTCTTGGTGGCGATCACCTCCACCAGACATATATCAGAGCTCACCTCTCTTTCAATTCGATCCGATTTCTGCGTCTTCCACAAGGACAGGGTGGTTCTCCGATTAGAACCTGCATTCATTCCAAAGGTTAACTCTACCTTCCACAGAGCTCAGGAACTCATCCTTCCAGACTTTTGTCCTTCTCCACGCCATCACCTGGAGAAAGTCTGGCATACTCTTGATGTGCACAGAGCTCTAAAGATTTACATATCCTGCACCTCGTCGTTTCGACGATCCGAAGCCCTCTTCATTTCCTTCCAGCCTTCGTCCATGGGGTCTCGCGTCACGGCTACCATGGTGGGACATTGGCTCAGAGCTACAATCTCCACGGCATATGAGTCTTAATCCTTACCTGTTCCTCATCGTATTACAGCATATTCCACCAGAAGTGCTTCCACATCAGCGGCTTGGGCCACCCAGGCTTCCCTGGACAAGGTCTGTCGGGCGGCAACTTGTACTTCGGTGACCCCCTTCATTCAGCATTACCAGTTGGACACTTACGCTTCCGCAGACGCCGCTTTTGGCAGAAGGGTGCTGCAGAGAGTTCGACCGGATCCCTCCCTATAGGACATGTGCTTTGGTATGTCCCATGCCTGACTGCCGTGATAGCTAATAGGAGAATGGGCGTTGTACTTACCTGATACGCCCCTTCTCTGTTCCGCTGTCACGGCAGTCAGCCCCACCCTGGTCGGTATAGGAGGGAGCTCCTGGGGAGGGTGGTTCTTTCACTTCTTCTTTTATATCTCCATAGACATGTCAGTCTACTGGACACCTTCGCCTCAAAACTGGAGCCAAGCAGGAAAGGGCGGAGCTTTGACTTCCAGTAGTCCTATTGGTCAGCCACCTGTCTATTACCCACGCCTGACTGCCGTGACAGCAGAACAGAGAAGGGGCGTATCAGGTAAGTACAACGCCCATTCTCATCCAAAAAGCTTCTTCAATTCTGACTGAATGATGGGGAATGGAATTCCCCACCATTCCCCACCATTCAGTCAGAACTGAAGAAGCTTCTTGGATAAGAAGTAAAACATTTTCAAGAAAGTCAAATCGCCTTTTGGAAAAGCATCTTTGCGACTACCAGAACCTGAATGATTGAGAATCTCCATAGACATAGAAACAATTTTTAATCAACATATACAGTATTGAAATAGATTTTGTTTTTGTGATCCAAATATGGACTAAGGTAAAGGTTCCCCTCGCCCATATGTGCTAGTCGTTTCTGACTCTAGGGGGCAGTGCTCATCTCCGTTTCAAAAGCCAAAGAGCCAGCGCTGTCCGAAGACTTCTCCGTGGTCATGGGGCCAGCATGACTCAACGCCAAAGGTGCACGGAACGCTGTTACCTTCCCATCAAAGATGGTCCCTATTTTTCTACTTGCATTTTTTACATGCTTTCGAATTGCTAGGTTGGCAGAAGCTCGGACAAGTAACTGGGAGCTCACCCCATTACGCGGCACTAGGGATTCGAACTGCTGAACTGCCAAGATTTTGATCGACAAGCTCAGCATCTTAGCCACTGAGCTACCGCGTCCCATATATGGACTGCCTTAACTCTAATTGTAATTTGCAGTATCTTTAATATTTACTTTCCAAAACTACATATTTTGTAATTTATTGTTTGGAATATTATAAGCAATTATTGTAAACCTCTGCATTTGATGAATTTCAAAGAAAATCTATAGAAACATTTAATTTAGCACTACTGAAAAGCACTTGCGCAGCATCTTTTAAGAAAAGTATCAACATGTGACAGAGCTGTGAAATAATATGGTATTAAAACCTATAAAGTAATAATCCCATCTACAGCAAAAATGCCTGACCATCAGTTTATGATTCTTAGCCATTTATTTTTTACAACATAGATTAGACGGATACTGTAAAATTAACTTCACTGAGAATCAACAAAGCATAGATAGAGCTAAGTATTAGGGATTTTTCTCCCTTTTAGATTATTCCTAAAAGAAACTCGACATAATCAATAATAATTGAAGAGACAGCTCACTTTTTATTAGAAGTAAGCAAAGCAGGAAATTGCTTTTTTCCTGTATCTGAACAGAATGTCTTTCCTCCTTTTCCATAATATTTTTTTTCTGCAAGGAAGGGAGAAGATATACAGATAAAAATGTTGGCTGAAGATATAAGCCGACCTTTGAAATGTTTATATCCTATTTTTCTCAGACCAGTTCTGGTGTAGTGGGGTGTGTGTGTGTGTGTGTTTTTTGCATTCTTCCCATCTACTGCCACTTTCTGGTTACCATGGAGAATCCAATGTTGGCTGCATTCAGGCAGGTTGCTGAATAGCTCTGAGGTTGATAGATGGTGAGAATCGTTCATCTCTTTACCTCCCTCCCTTCCAAACACTGCTCCGCTGGCAGTTTGAGCTTTCACTTGTCAGAGAATGGCTGTCAGAGGCATCTGAAAGAGAGGCTGAGAGCTTTGTGCTGAGAGGCTCTCTCAGTCCTGAGGATGAGAGCAGCCAGGGTGGGAAGATCCTGGAGATTTAACTACAGAACATCAGGCAGTGAGATAGCCGAAGCTTAAATGTTTGCATGCATGTTCGGTTTTTTCACATGCAAGCCATGCGCATTTTACCAAGCACACAAAAACATCCTGCTTTTTACCCATTTCCTGGGGCTCCATTTCTGGTAGTGATGCATTCTTGGATAGATAAAAAAAGGTAAGTTATTTTTTGACCTCAGAATTAAATTGCATTTCTTGTTAAATTGGCCCTGCTTAACTGATATGTATTTGTCATTTTTAATTCTGGGTGGTTTAGACAATACAGTATATATGGCTGAAATATATGAGAGCAAGTGGGGTTCGGTTTTTCGGTTTTCTTACTGTATTCATTGTTCAAAGTTATTTAGAAAGTCCCCATTCTTCTTTAAGTGGAAATGTGGATGGTATTCTTTAGTTCTACATTATTTATGCTCAAATGAAAATCCATATACTGTAAATATTTAGCTGTATGGTGATAATTTTATGGCCCTCCTGAAGAAAGGTGTGAAGAAACCCTAATAGAAAAACTTTCAGAGAAGTACTGTATGGAACTTGTAGAGAAGCAGTCATAACTCAAACAAAGCGGTCCCATCATTTGAGAAGAATTATAATTTCAAGTCAGTGGTTAGGTTTGTACATAATTGTAAACTAAGATTTTTTTACCATTCATTTCTGAATAACAATGGGCTGGGTTTACATATTACATTAAGCCAGAATTTAGTTCTCATATTGCACTTAGCCAAAAGTTAACAAATGACAATAATAACTGAGTGCAGTATGAGAATCCAATTCACGTAAAATCATCTTCATTATAGTAGTAATGCAGTTCTATCTTGGGGAGAGGAGGCTTTATCTACATCTCAGAGTTTTGATTTGCACTGGTATTCCATAGTTTTTTTGATGTTATATTGCTGTCATTTCATTGGAAGTTTCCCACAGCACGGCTGTTTCCTGTCAGACTGGTAACTTCCGGAGTTGCTAATTGGCATCTGCTTTTGGACTATAGAGGTCCTGGGGGATACAGTCTTAATTTGATCCTTGATGAGCTTTTGGGAGAAAGAGGCTTTTGAACTATAGGATGAAGTGTTATTTATGAAAACATACTTCTATTTTTAAGCAAGCTCCTTTTGAGCTTTCTGATTTTGAGATTACATCTTTATTGCCACCTTTAGCAAATGGAATAGAATTATCAACTCCACCCTTCCACCAGAGGGTGGAACCTATGCTTGAACCTGCAGTTAACAACGAATACCAATTATTCTTTTGGGAGAAGCAGCCCTCTTTTCACCACATATCAAAAACAAAAGTTTCTAGGTTGGTCCACTAACAAATTAATGCTTTAAAATACAAAATAAATAACATGCTTGTAAGCCTCTTGGCAGAGCTTGTTTGGTTTTTTAAACCTATGCCTTATTTTGTTCCTTTCTTCTGACAAAAGGTGATTTAATTAGGCTTAAAGATGTCAGGGATGCTTTTCACTTAAACAAACGGGAAATTATGACCTACCTATTTGGCTTAGGAGAGTGAGGATTTCAATTCCTGTAGTTCAGCCAACCAGAATCTTCTGCCTCACTACCCCTACTGTGAGCCTGGCCATTATCCCATAGGAGAGATATTGTTCCAGACATACCACTCTCAACTATCAATGAATTTGCACTTTTGGGATATCAGTTTGTTTTCTTATCAATATGCTTGGACAGCTATTACAAGTTGGTATTATCTCTCTAGACTGAAAATCAAACTAGGCAAAAAGTTACAGTAATTGGGATTGTACTGCCTTAAAAACTCAATTTTTCCTTTTTTAAACCCCCAGCTGAAGTTCTACATTTTCAAGAGAGAAGGGTTACCCATATTCATTAATGCCATATATGTGTTCAGCATAGATTTTTACAAGCTGTATTTGGATTGACTTTAAAAGATACTGGCAAATTTTAATTGTTTTAAAATGACAGTGCTTCAGTGTTGAGTAGGATAGGCTGCATGAATCCTCATCTACAATTTCACTGGCTTGTAGTTGTGCATCTACCCCAAGTATCCTGTTTTTGTTTTGTTTTTTCTTTGAAAGGCTTGTAACTGTGACCCAAAAGATTAAGACCAAAAGGTAAGAATTGTCTGCACTTGCTGAATCCTACTGCTTAAGACCTCACCATAGGTTAAAACCCTCTTTTCTGTTTGGTATCTATAATTGAAGCATCCAGGAATATCAAAATCCTCCTCTTTTTTTGGGCTTTCATCTTTCACACTTAAAATGTTCCTCTCCTGAAGAAATTTTGAAGGTGTGTTGAATTTTTTTTTTTTTTGAAGTGTTGGATAGTTTTATATACTTTTTATATGCATGACACTGAGTTAGCAGTACTTCAATAAAAGAGTAATAAATTTAGCCAGGTGGATTGTTTCTTTGTGACGTGAGAAAAAAATGGAATTTCGAGAGTATGGTGAAAGGAGGGGGGGAATCTTGTTTGCCTTCTCACAAAATGTCTACTGTTGTGGTGTGAGCCTTTATAGTCTGCCACATGAACTGTTTTAATCTACTAATATGGAGAGCTGTATAAATTTCTCCTACAAATTCAGTGCAAAATTCTTGACATTATTCAATTTTAATGTCACAGCAGAAGTGGGTTAGATTGAAGAATAGTGACTCACCCAATAATTTAAATCTGGAATACTCCAGTCTGTGTTCAAGACTATATCCTTTTCACTATAGTTTGTATGTTCAGAGATAAGCAAAATTTTACCATCAAGGAAAAGCAGTGGAACAGTGGCTAAAGTGTTGGTTTGGGACTTGGATAGCTATAAAGCAGATACTTTCTTCAGGTGGGAACTCCTGGAGTGACTTTGGTTCAAACTCACAAGCTT
Organism: Pantherophis guttatus; assembly: GCF_029531705.1. The sequence continues at coordinate 3,611 of NW_026843871.1, read as the reverse complement.
GTTCTGAGAATAAAAGTAGGAGAGACCTTTGATATACTGCCTATAGTAAAATGAAATAATACCAATAGCAGTAATATGGTGGTAAAAGCTCGTAGTTACTACCCAGAAGCTGTTATCAGGAATACTTATACAGTAAAATCAGTCCCGTCTCTATATTCAGCATGAGAAAATTTCAACAGGTTAGATGTAAAAACTGAGCTAAACTGTCTTTATTTCATATAAACATGTACACATATGGAGATTTTTATAATTTCTGCAGTATAATATTTTTAACATTCTGTATTTGGGTCATGGACAGAAAACCCTCATTCAAGAATTGTAAACTAGTATTTTTTAGGGGAAAAACAAAATCTGGGAAAAACTTTTATCCAAAAAATTGTAGAAAATGAAGCAAATATAAATGTTTTAAAAAATATTATCTGAATGAATACAGAAGGATGGAAAGTCTCAATCTAGATTCTTTTAAGAATATTTTTAATGCTTCACAGTGCTTGTGAACCTGAGTGTGCCACTTCTAGATTTTTTCAGATAAACTGGAGAAACATTTATGCAGCAGCTCAGATGAGCTATAGTCCTCTTGCTAAGCCACTTCAGACACTGAAAGAATGTCGATAGGAAGAGGAAGAATGTGCTTGACTTATCATTGAACAATGATGAAAAAGTTCAAGATTAGCAATGTGTGGCCAAAGACAGATCAGCTATTAATTACGTTGAAGAAAAAAATGATCTGGAAAGTTTGAGCAAAATAATTTCTGCTAGATTTTTTAAGGAGTGGTAAAAATAGTTCAATTAACTATCTCCACACCAATGTCTGACTTCAGTGTTTTTCCTGGTATTTTTTTGCTCCAGCTCAGGAACTACGCTTCTTTAAACATGCTAGAAACATTAAATCATTTTTCGGAGGGGGGGTGGACTTAATGTACCTGGAGCTGGGTAAATAATTTTAGATTATGACTTCAGTTTCTTACCTTTTTGTTCAAGATGCAAAAAAGCAGTTTGAATGCTGACATGTACAATTTTTTTTATTGAAAAAGTTTTTCAAATACAGATTTTTTCCCTTTCCCCCCCCTCCTCCCTTGCCCCCCCTCACCCTCCCCTCCCCCCATGGCTTCTTCAAAATAAAATCATTGTTATCAAATTAGATAATACTTTACCATCCTTTTACACCACCCCCCACATGCTAACCATTTCTTTCTAACATTGTTATTATACCCCCCTTATACTATACATTTCAAAGCAACCTTCAGCTATAAAACTATATACTAAATCCTAATTTAGCAGTTATTCAACTCATAATCTACCCATTTCCTCCACCCCCATGCATATATCTCTTAATTCAAATCTTTTACTTATATTAATATCTGAACCTAACATCCCTTTTCCTAAACTAAACAATCAGTAACCTAACCTATCTCCACCCCTTTTCCTACAGGTCTACCATTCACAATATTTTAATATCTTTGTTCTTCTGCCCACACCACTAAAAGATATTTCCATATATAGACAAAATCCTCAAATGACTTTAAATTTGTAATCCATATGATATCTTCTGTAATGTCTTTCAACTAGATTAAGGTGACCAGATTTTAACATTGGTAAAGAGGGACATTGTGGGTGTGGCTTATTTTGTGGGCGTGGCTAGCTGGTCATGTGACCGGGTGGCCATGGCTATGTGTATAGGGTAAGGTGAACAGATTTTAACATTGGTAAGAAGGACACCATTGTGGGCGTGACTTATTGTGTGGGCGTGGCTTGGAGGCCATGTGACTGGGTGGGCGTGGCTAGCTGGTCATGTGACTGGGTGGCCATGGCTATGTGTATAGGGACTACTCAGAGGGCTGAAAAGTCATTTCTGACAGGTCCTCACACTTTTGACTGGTCCTCACACTTATGACCATCCTCACATTTATGCCCGTGCAGCATTCTTAACAACCATGTCACTCATTTCACAACTGCTTCTCTTCACCATGGTGACAAGATAGGGCAAAAACGTAAAATGTGAGGACAGTCGTAAGTTCGAGGACTGGTCAAAAGTGCGAGGACCAGTCAAAAATAACTTTTTCAGCCCTCCGAGTAGTCCATATGCACAAAAGGACTAACCAGAGGGCTGAAAAAAGTCATTTCTGACAGGTCCTCGCACTTTTGACTGGTCCTCACACTTATGACCATCCTCACATTTATGCCGTGCAGCATTCTTAACAACCATGTCACTCATTTCACAACTGCTTCTCTTCACCATGGTGACAAGATAGGGCAAAAACGTAAAATGTGAGGACAGTCGTAAGTTCGAGGACTGGTCAAAAGTGCGAGGACCAGTCAAAAATAACTTTTTCAGCCCTCCGAGTAGTCCATATGCACAAAAGGACTAACCAGAGGGCTGAAAAAAGTCATTTCTGACAGGTCCTCGCACTTTTGACTGGTCCTCACACTTATGACCATCCTCACATTTATGCCCATGCAGCATTCTTAACAACCATGTCACTCATTTCACAACTGCTTCTCTTCACCATGATGACAAGATAGGGCAAAAATGTAAAATGTGAGGACAGTCGTAAGTTCGAGGACTGGTCAAAAGTGTGAGGACCAGTCAAAAATAACTTTTTCAGCCCTCTGAGTAGTCCATATGCATTAAAGGATACAGCAATAGAGAGGGATGAAGGAATGGAAATTAGAGTAGGAGTGAGGGTAAGAGAGGGAGGAAGAGAGGAGGAGAAGGAGAAAGGAAGAGGAAGTAGGGAGGAGAAAAAGAGGGTGGGGGGGAAGAGAAAGTAAGAAGGAAAGAAAAGAGAGAGGTGGTAGGTTTGAGGAGAAAGATTGCTGTACAATAAAAAAGATGAAAGGGAAGAAAGCCAACCCCAAGCAAATATAAAGATATTAAGATAAAGAATGAATTGTTAAACTTTAAAGAATAAAAGAGAACAAATATGAATAAATAGCAATAATTAGAAACACATATACAAACATACAATGTATTTTCTTTGAACAGAATATTTGGCTGGTTCACAAATTTAAACAGTGTTTAGTCATTTCAATTAAATTTACAATTTCTATATTTCCTTTTTGCCATATTTATTCATCTATTTTTTTAAAAAAACAATATTACCCTTCATCCTCATCTCTAATCTTAATCAAATTCAATTTTTCCCTTCTATTCTATATTATACCCCTTCCCATTGTCATCTATTTTTATATCCATCCTCACATTGTTTAATTATGTAATTATGTAATACAGTTGTTTAATACAAATTCAACATTTTAATATAAATCAATTAGTTATAAAACTATCTTTTTGTATATTAATCAATATGAACATGAATATTCCAATTATTTCCATGCAATCCAATTTCTTACAAATCAATTAAATATATTTACCAATAATAATAAACCAAATAATTTCTCCCATATATTCCTCTGAACCACAACTTAACCATTTCTGCTTTCAACACAATATACAATTAATAGTATCTCAATTATTACAATTCCCTAGTTAAATACAGCTTTTTTTTCTTTTGTGTTTTAAAATCTTGAACTCTCCTCCTAAATTTCCCATTGTTTGCAGTTTTTCACCTACCTTTTTTGGGGAGGAAAAATAAAAATAAAAATAAATCTCC
>NW_026843870.1:0-166044 GCF_029531705.1 Pantherophis guttatus | reverse complement strand
TGATCTCTGGTCTCTGAGCTTGGTTGTCTCCTTGCAGACATTTCCTTTATTGGTACATGCTGGCTTTTTCTAAGCTCTGAATATCTGGTTCTATCCATCGTCTGGAGTCCTGTGGAATACAATAAGGAGAATGTGAAGGGTCCATTCTCCTGATTGTATTAACAACAACATTTGTTGTGACATCCTATAATTTTACAGATAATGGACACACCTCACCCCATCCCTCTGGGAAGAGATCCTACAGATGTCATCAGGGTCACCTCTGAATTGTTAAATCATCTGCTAGAACTGATGATGTGTACCTTGGTTGGGTAATGAAACATATGCCAGAAAACAGCAAAGCTCAGAGAGCACCAAGGACCCGTCATTTCAAGCCTGAGCTAATATGTTCTCCTTTTTTGGTACCCTGTTCTCTGTAAGCACCTGTCCCTGTATTCTCTATTCTGAATTAAAATAGTTAATCCAATACACCATCTTTCTGTGTCCATGTTTGCATATTATTGTAAAAAAAATCAGCTGATTTTTTAAATTACTTTTATTTCAGAAAGAGGGGCAACACTTTGTCAAATTGACAATTAACAAGTAGGTAGGTTTTCTAAGGCCAGCTAGGAGAAAATATTTTAATAGATAATTAATCTCTTCCTGGAATTGGTCCAAATTACTATCGTGTTTATTTGCTCAAAGCTCCAGAGATATTCCAGAAAGCAGTGAAAAGTAGAAAGCAAATTTGAAAGAGGTTATTAAACTAATCCTGGTTCAATGGAGAGCTTGGGGTGGTGGGAAATGTCAACAGTGCTATTGAGTTCAATTTCTCCAGCATCCGTTCTTTCTTTGATCAGACCTATTTCAAATCTGAGTTGTAGAAATCTCAGTCGTTCTTCAAGCACGTGTCTATAAAAATGAAAAGTTTAGATTGATGCTTCTGTGTCTGAGTGTGTGTTGGGAAGATCCAGAATGCTAGGTCAGATCCATTGGTGTGGCTTGATATGTTGGAGACCTCTTTGGGAAGATGTTTTGGCTGCTGATGTGTTATTCATTCTGATGTTCCCAGTGATCAAAGTGAATGCACTCAAGTGCCCAGATGTTGATCCTATCCCAATTCCACATGAATGGTACCAACCAGGTGATCTCCTCATTGGAGGGATGGCTTCACAGATCATCTATGCCTTCAGCGAGCATTCATTTCATGATGAACATCCATCTCAGGAGCTCTATGGACTTTCAGAGTAAGCAAATCCACTCTTTTCTTCACCTAATGATTCCTTGTTTCTTTTCTCCAGTTTTTTCTAGCTGACCACATCTATCTCTATGAAAAAAAACCATAAAGAAAGCAGATGAAAGCTTTATCAGATCAAGTAATCACTTTAGTTTCTGAGAGTTTCTGGCTGTAGATTTTGTTTTCCCATCATTTTTATCTTAAATTTAATGTTATGTAGGTTAAACATGATGGCTAAATAGCTAGATTGCAAATCCCTAAGAAAGGGGATTTCATAAAATGAAGAAATACTTTAAAATATATGGTCCCCTTATTATTAAATAAAAGAATAGAATTATTATTTTTTCCAGGAAGAAAATATATCCATAAGAAGGACCATTAACATCAAATTTAGATAAGTTTATTTGAAAGATAAAATGTAGAGAAATATATTTCGAGAGTTCAAGGAAGAGTTAGCCCATGGTAAGATTGATAAATTTAATGTATGTATGTATGTATCTATGTATGTATAAATAAATAAATGTACTTCTCAATACTGTTCTATGCATTGTACAATTGTTTCACGAAAGACTTTCTTTATTTGCAGTGTGATCACAAAATTCTACCAGCATGTCCTTTCCTTGGCCTTTGCTGTCAAGGAGATCATGAGAACCACAAAATCTTGCCCAATGTTACCCTTGGATTCCACATCTATGACAGCTACAACAACCCTAAAATGACCTATCGGACCACTCTGGACTTACTTTTCAAATCCGATAGATTTTTCCCCAACTACAAATGTGGACTTCGGAAAATTCTTCCGGCCGTCATTGGAGGACTTGGATCAGATACTTCATCCCATATGGCAGAAATTGTAGAATTCTACAAAATTCCACAGGTGAGTCCAAGTGTGAGGGGATCAATCTTGTGCATGTTAATTGATTTAAAGAATTAATCAATTGATTAAGTATGCCCAAGAGCATCCATAGCTTTTCATTCTCATAAATCTCATCTATGATTCAAAATAAAAGTTAGATTTCTTGGTGCAAATTGAAACAACTCACTGTGGCCAACCTGCAGCAGGACAATTCACCACAGGACAATTTAATCATTCAGTTTGTCTAGATCTCCTCGATACCATGTCTTGATGTTTTCTCTTAGCTCACATATGGATCATTTCCCCTGGAAGAAATTGATAGCTGTCAATCATCTTCACTTTACTTTATGGCCCCAAATGAGGCTCCGCAATATATCGGGATTATCCGATTGCTTCAACTTTTTGGATGGAAATGGATTGGGCTCTTTGTTGCAGACACCGAGAGTGGAGAACATTTTTTGCAGAAATTGGAGTCCTTGTTTTCTGAGCATGGAATCTGCTTAGCTTTCACACAAAGATTTCCACAATTATTCTGCTTGGATGACTTGGCCATAATAAGTGATATCATGTTTCATTTTTTTACACATTTCACAGATGTTAAAACAAATACATATATCATCTACGGAGAATCTTTTGCACTTGCATGGCTCACAGCTCTCAAATCTCTGTGGGATGCTACAAATAAGGGAAATGCATTTTTAAGCAAGGTGTGGATCAGCACCAGCCAAATTGATTTCATGCTACCAGGATCTCAGAGGGAATGGAATCTCCAATTTTATGATGGGGCCATTGCCTTTCAAATCCATTCCAGTGAAAATCTGGAATTTGAGGAATTTCTTCAGTCCATAAAGCCATATTCAACTCATGGAGATGGATTTCGAAATCATTTTTGGGAGGAAGCATTCGACTGTTTCTTTCCTAATTCAGAATTGTCATCAGTGGACAGACAAAAATGCACTGGGAATGAAGAACTGGGGAATCTTCCCGAATCTATATTTCAATTGCAGATGACAGGTCACAGCTACAGCATTTATAATGGGGTTTATGCTGTAGCTCATGCTTTGCATAGCATGCTATCCAAGGGATCCAATCTGAAAAAAATCTTGGCAGATAAAATTGCTGAATCTCCAGAACTACAGCCTTTTAAGGTAACATATCTCCAGCAAAGTTTTTTTTTTTTTCCTTTCAATGAAGAACTTATTTCAAAATAATTTAGCTCACAAAATCGGCTAATCTTTAATTCCAGGCACAATCTATTGTTCAAAGAGCTACAGTAGCAGCCAAAATTGTGGAAACCTTTTGGGGAAAGTGTATTTTCTAAAAAAATAGCTAATAAGACCACTTTTATTTGGAGTAGTACCATAAAATTATATATCAATGGAAAGAAAATTTCATCAGGAATGTAATGCAATAACTTTTATGAAGGATTTGTTATTTGAATAGCAGTTACAGTATAAAGAAGAAAATTGAAACATGTAGAAAAAAAATGAGATATACAAAAATTATCACCATGTCAGTTAATACTTAATTGAGTAAACTTTAGCATGAATTTCAGCCTTATAATGTCTTCCCATGGAGTGAACCAAGTCTTTTAGTACTGCAGCTGTTATAATTTGAAATCAAGATTGAATGATTGCTTCTATTAACTGGGTTTTATTGCTGGGTCGCTTCTGACTAACAAGTTTCTTTAGTCGGCTTCATAGATTTTCAATTGGGTGAAGGTCTGGGCTATCCCAGGCCATTACAGCAGTGGAATAGGATTATCTTGAAACTCAAAAAAAAAAAAAAAAAGTGGTGTTATTAGCCATCAAGTATCAAGTACCAAGAGCCTTGGTACTACAGTGGTTTAAAGCACCCTGTTATTAACACAGCTGCCTGCAATTTACTGCTGGTTCGAATCTCTCCAAGGCTCAAGGTTGACTCAGCCTTCCATCCTTTCTAAGGTAGGTTAAATGAGGACCCAGTTTGTGGGGGCAATAAGCTGACTTTGTATAAATATACAAAAGTATGAAGGCTATTGCTTAACGCACTGTAAGCCGCCCTGAGTCTCCGGAGAAGGGCGGCATATAAATCAAATTTAAAAAAAAAAAAAAAAAAACCCTCAAAAATACACTTTTCCCAAAAGGCTTCCACAATTTTGGCCACTACTGTATGATAAAAACAATTATTGACCTTATCTGCTCCAATTAGATTCAAAGTTTCTTCTCAACAAAGTTTGCATCACACAATTCTGTATGTTATTCATTGATAGGTTGACTTTTTTGCTCTGTTGTGGAAAACTGCATATACAATAGTTCTGTGTTTTGTATTGGCATTTTGTTCAATGAAACTGAATAACGATTTTGGGAAGGAAAACATAGAACTTCTGATATGTTGCTTTCTCTTATCATTGTGAATTCTACTTCATTGCTTTCTTCTTCTCTTTCAAGTAGCTCCACCTATTTCTTAAAGGCATTTCTTTCAACAATTCAGCAGGCGAAGGAGTGTCTTTTAATGAGAAGAGGGAAGTTGCAGGTGGATTTAGCATCATCAATATGATCGCTTTTCAAAACAGGTCCATCCGGAGTGTGAAAGTTGGAACGCTACATCCTGATGCCTCCCATGGAAATGAATTGACTATTAATGAAAATCTGATAGAATGGCACAAAGGTTTTAATCGGGTATGGAACTGCATAAATGTAGAATATATTTTTTACAACCTTTTTTAAATAACGGAACAGATTTCAGTTAAAATGTCTCCAACTGATCTCTGCTGGTCATGTCCAAGAACCTTGGAGTACTCATATCAAATGATCTAAGTACTAAAGCCCACTGTAACAACATCGCCAAAAAGGCATTAAGATTTGTAAACCTAATCTTGCGTAGCTTCTTCTCTGGTAATATTACACTACTAACCAGAGCATACAAAACATTTGCTAGACCAATTCTCGAATACAGCTCATCTGTCTGGAACCCGCACTGCATATCGGACAATAATACAATTGAATGTGCTCAGAAATATTTTACAAGAAGAGTCCTCCACTCCTCCGCTTGCAGCAAAATACCTTATGCCATCAGACTTGAAATTTTGGGCTTAGAAAATTTAGAACTACGCCACCTTCGGTCTGACCTAAGCATAGCTCATAAAATCATCTGCTACAATGTCCTACCTGTCAATGACTATTTCAGCTTCAACCGCAACAATACACGAGCACACAATACATACAAACTTAAAATGAACTGCTCCAAACTCGATTGCAGAAAATACGACTTCAGCAACCAACTGGTCAATGCCTGGAATGCACTACCTGACTATGTGGTTTCATCCCAAAATCCCCAAAATTTTAACCTTAGACTGGCTACTTTTGATCTCACCACATTCCTAAGAGATCTGTAAGGGGCGTGCCTAACATTCCTGTCCTAATGTCCCCTTTAATTGGATTCATTTTATGTATTCAATTCATGCTTATATTTATATATATATTATCTAATACGTATTCAACAAATAAATAAAATAAATAAATAATGATTCTCTTTATAGGTGGACTAGTTGACTGTATTTTCAGCTAATGAAAAAGCTGAATAACTTGGCAATTACCTGTGCAAACTTTTCCATGTTATGAGCAGATTCTACCAGTTTCTCTGTGCAATGAACACTGTCGCCCTGGATCTTGGAAGAGAAAATCTGAAGAGAAAAGCTTCTGCTGCTACGATTGTGTTGCATGTCAACAAGGGAAGATTTCAAGCAAGACAGGTGAGTAATGAAACTGTACAAAAATTTGAGAACATTGGGCAGTAAAGGAATTGTTTCATAAAATGTTACAATAAATTTATTTCTTATTAAAGTTTTCTAGCTTATAAAGCAAGGAATATGGGTAACCCCTACGAATCTCAGTTATTATTAATCTCAATTAGTAATAATCACCCAGGTTTTAAAATAATACATCCTGCAGAATCCTGTAAACCATACAACGTCTCTTTTGTTACAGCATTTTTGTGCCAGATGTAAGAATGTAAAGTGGAATAAAAACATGATTAATTTTTGGGAGGTCCTACAGATGGCATCTGTAGACCAAGACTGTATTGTGGCTCAACCATACTATATATACTGCTCATCCAAAGCATTAAGAAGCATATCAAGGGGGAGAAAATGGCAAAATTAGCTACTTAATTGTTGTAAAATAGAATGGAAAAGTTCAATATCCAACATGATAAAACTGTTATAATGTTTTATAATAGTTTTATATATTATATTATAGCATAGTACAGTACAGTACAGTACAGTACTATACTATACTATACTTGTATGTATTATATGAAATCCTTCAATATTTTATGATACGGTCTATAAAATGGTTTCATCAAAATTATTTACTATGGAGGTGATTGTGTGGTGCAGGAAGTGCTGCTAAATAATGTTAATCTTGTTTAATAGTATTCCCCAAAATTTGAAAATATCGTAATAGCTTTCAAAATCTTGAGAGCACCATGTGAAATCATGGATGTTTCAAACACTTCCTCCAAATTTCAGTAAAATACAAACTGGGATATTAAAAGAAAGGACAGAAAATAATTATTTTTAATACATTTTAGACTTAGGGTTTCCATTTGGAAACTATATATGCTTATATCTCACAGGAACTGGGGACTTTTTTGTGTATGTAGTTGTCTATTTCTTAAATTTGTTTGCCACCCATGTTGCCAGAAGGCAACCCATATTATGGGCAAAATTGTGTGGAAATGCAAACAAGTACATTTAAGAAAGCATTTGAACTGCTGGTATGTTCCTTGTAAAATTAAAAGAAAAATAACAGAACAATCAATATTATCTATAGATTGCTGTCTATTAATTAATTAATTAACTAAACAAAAACATTTCTAGACTACACAATCTCAAAAGACTTTGTGTATCTTGACAAATATGAAATTATAATAACAATAACAGCAACTAAATTCTGCACCATCTAAATTTAAATTATTCATTGTAATGATTTTTACAACATTGTATATTTTCATATCACACCTGAGTAAATAATTGATTTTTGATATAGTTAGTAAATACTTTGGAAAAACCCTTGGAATATAGTTACATAGGGAAAAGATCACAAAATGAATGATCAGTCTTCAAACAGTACCATAAAATATTTATTAAAAAGTGGTAAGTAGGAAATAGGTGAGTTTTCTTTTGTTCCTTTATCCAGATACAGAAGATTGTTTCAAATGTCCTGAAGATCAGTATCCAAGCAAGGATCAAGATCGATGCCTTAACAAAACAATGAGTTTTCTGTCCTTTGAAGAACCTTTAGGGATCAGTCTGGCCTCAGCTGCTTTTTTCTTCTCCCTGATGACAACCAGTGTGCTCGGAATTTTCCTTAAACGTAGAGATACCCCCATCGTCAAGGCCAACAATCGGGACCTCACTTACACACTACTCGTTGCCCTTCTGCTCTGCTTTCTCTCTTCCTTGTTATTTCTTAGTCAACCAGGGAAAATAATCTGCCTTCTCCGTCAACCAGCATTCGGCACCACCTTCTCAGCTGCTGTTTCTTGTGTGTTAGCTAAAACTATTACTGTGGTTGTCGCTTTCATGGCTACTAAGCCAGGTTCTTCAATGAGAAAATGGGTGGGGAAAAGATTGGCTCTTTCCATTGTCCTTTCTTGTTCTTTTCTTCAAGCAGGTCTTTGCATTCTGTGGCTGGCAACATCTCCTCCATTCCCTGAGTTAGACATGAATTCCCTTACAGAAACCATGATTTTGCAATGCCATGACGGCTCCATCTTCATGTTCTATTGTGTCCTGGGCTATCTGGGCTTCTTAGCTATTGCCAGCTTCATTGTGGCTTTCCTTGCCCGTAATTTACCTGACACCTTTAATGAAGCCAAGTTCATCACTTTCAGCATGTTAGTCTTCTCCAGTGTGTGGATCTCCTTTGTTCCAACCTATCTGAGCACCAAAGGAAAAGCCATGGTGGCTGTGGAGATCTTCTCCATCTTGTCTTCCAGTGCTGGGTTATTGGGATGTATCTTTTTCCCCAAATGTTTCATCATTGTGTTCAGGCCAGAGCTTAATAGCAGACACCTACTAATCAAACGAAATAATTAAATTAGGTCTACATTTTTATGACTTACACTGTAGGAATATTAGCAAAGGAAAATAAAAGATTGGTCTTTTAAATTTTTCTTCCTATTCTCTCTTCCATGGGAAACATGAAAATTGACCTTTGTTGTATTCACTTCTTCAGTAACTGAAGGCACAACTAATTTAGGAACTGGAGGAGAGATTACAGTTACCAAATAGAAATTAAACATTTAATTAAACATTTAACAGGGGCCTGGAGTAGAGATATAGAGTTGGGTATCATCATCATATTGATGATATCTCACCTCAAACTGATAAATCACCTCACACATATAGATATTAAATATAGCAGGAGAAATCACCAAGTCTTGAGACATGCTCAAAGAAGGGATCATGGCCAGGATCTCTCCTTGCCTATCAACACCAACTGAAGCCACCGCAGAGGAAGGAGGACAACCAGCATAGTACCACTCACCCCCCAATTCCCGGAGCTGGCCTAGACTTATACTATGATTGATGTTGTTGAATGCCTTTCAGTGGTCAAGAAGAGTCAGGATGGATGCTCCACCTCCATCTCACTCCTATCAGAGGTCATCTATGGGTGCAATCAATGCCATCTCAGTCCTAAATCTTGAGACAGACAGAATGAAGCCTAGATAATCCAATCCATCCAAGGTCATTTGCAGTTGTCATGCAACCACTCTTGCCGTTTTCATTTCTAAACATAGAAAATTTGAAACTGGGTGAAAATTGTCCTGTTTAGTTGGGTTGAGTGATGCTCCTTTAAGGAGAGGGCACACCATAGTCTCCTTAAGAGCTGTTGGGACCACTCCTTTTTCAAAGGTAGGTTAACTACTACCATACCCTATCCCATGCTCCTTTCAACACAGCTTTAATTAGCCAGGAGGGGAAAGGATCTAATAAATAAGTCACCAAACAAGCCACTAAGAGGGCCTTGTTCACTTTCTCAAGCTCCCTGGTCTCAAACTCTTTCCAGGTCATCTTGTAAGCCCCCACACCTGACAGATCCTGCTTTAAAGTTGGAGTCCAACATAGAGCTAATTTGAGTGGCATTGTCCAGCAGAAGTGCTATGACTCTTTAGGTCTTACTCCTTCGAAGAAGGTACTGAGTCACCTGAAACATATATTTCTTAGACTTAGACATTGTTGAAGCTATTGAGGAATCTGATAAGGAAATATCTCTGAAAAAATGACCCAACAGGTCATGATTGTATTTTATATTCTTAATTAAGATAGTTAAATTAAATATTTAATCTTTCTTTCTGTGTCCAAGTCAGAGGTGGATTTCAGATATTGTTACCATTGGTTCGCTACGCCTGCATGCATCTTCCGCATATTGCTCCCAGCCTTCGGTGCATGCGTCCGGCCTTCTGTGCAAGCACTTTGTTCTCGCGCACACGTTCCGCGCATGCACCCGGCCTCGAAAACATAGCTAAATAGGACAGCATAGTACCAGGGCAGGTGGGTGGACCCACCTGTGATATCTGCTACTAGTTCGGGTGAACTGGTCCGAACCGGCTGAATACCACCTCTGGTCCAACTGTATAGATTATTATTTTTTAAATAAAAAATCTATTCATTAACGTTATTTTTGCCATGTGGAGCACTTTCCCTCCAACAATTAGAGTAGCCCTGAGCCTGTTGGTTTTGAAGGGTCATTGGTGCTCAATGGAGCTTGGTTGTTTCCTTGCAGACATTTCCTTTATTGGTACATGCTGGCTTTTTCTAAAACTCAGAATATTTTATTTTTATTTATTTATTTATGTAATTTATATGCTGCCCTTCTCCCAGCTGCAGGGCGGCTTACAAAAACAAAACAAAGAATTACATAAACAATTAAAATTAGTTTAAAATTAAATTAAAACCAATTAAAAATTATTAAAATTATTTGAAGTCACCCCTACGGATTCAGCCCATTTGGTGAAAAAGCCACATCTTCAATTCGCAGTGGAAGGAGAGAAGGTTCGAGGCTGTCCTGAGGCCGGTGGGCAACCCATTTCAGAGGGTCGGTGCTCACACAGAGAACGCTCTCCCCCTGGGGTCCTCCAGCCGACATTGTCTGGCTGATGGCACCCTGAAGAGGCCCGCTCTGTGTGAGTGCCCCGGACAGTGGGAGGAAATCAGGAGATGATCCTGCAGATACCCCAGGCCTAAGCCATGTAAGGCTTTATAGGTGAGCACCAGCACCTTGAAATGAACCCAGAGAGCCACTGGCAGCCAGTGCAGCTCACGCAGGAGAGGTGTCACATGGGAGTACCGAGAAGCCCCCGTAACAATCTGCGTGACCGCATTCTGGACTAATTGTAGTCTCTGGGTGCATCCCAAGGGCAGCCCCATGTAGAGGGCATTACAGTAGTCCAACAGAGACGTAACAAGGGCATGAGTGACCGTGGCAAGGGCATCCTGATCTAGGAAAGGGAGCAACTGGCACACAAGGCGTACCGGTGCGAAGGCCCCCCTGGTCACAGCCGTCAAATGATCTTCTAGGGATAGCCATGAATCCAGGAGGACTCCCAGATTGTGGACCCTTTCTGAGGGAGTAAGGATCTGCCCTCCCATCACTAGTGATGGGGCCACTAGATCAAGAGATGCCAGTATCCACAGCCACTCAGTCTTCGATGGGTTGAGTCTGAGTCTGTTTCTTCCCATCCAGGCCTGCACCACTTCCAGGCAGCAGGACATCATATAAAGGGCATCCCCAGGGTGATCCAGGGTGGAGATGTAAAGCTGAGTGTCATCAGCATATTGATGGTACCTCATACCAAAACCCTGAATGATCTCACCCAGTGGCTTCATGTAGATGTTAAAGACCAGAGGGGAGAGAATTGACCCCTGAGGCACCCCACAAGTGAGGGGCCTCGGGGTGGATCTCTCTCCCCCTGTCCACACAAACTGCAAGCGGCCCGAGAGGTAGGAGGAGAACCACCATAAAATGGTGCCTCCCACCCCCAACCCCCCGAGTCGCTGCAGTAAGATACCATGGTCAATGGTACTGAAAGCCGCTGAGAGGTCAAGAAGGACCAGGATGGAGGAGCTGCTGTGCCACCACAGACTCAACAACCTTCACTATAAAGTGAAGGTTGGAGACTGGATGATAGTTATTAAGTTATTATCTTCCCTGAAAGAAGCGTTGACAACCACTTGAATCTAGCTTCCAGTCACCTCCCTGGCTGCAGAAACGAGCCCGGAAAATCAAGGGTCCAATAAACATGTGGAGGCACCAGTCGACCCATAATCCTGTCCACTTCATCCATCATAACAGGCTCAAATTCAACCCAGATGTTACCATCAGGACAGGCCCCTGTCGACTCGTCAGACTCTGCCCAGTCAGAGTCCAACCCAGTCCGAATCTGAGTGATTTTATCTTGCAGAAACTGTACAAAATCCTCAGCTCTGCCCTGCAACGGGTCCTCCCTCGCTCCACGATTGTGGAGAGAGCGGGTTACTCTAAACATGGCGGCTGGGCGATTTTCTCAGATGCAATGAGAGCGGCAAAATATTGGCACTTTGCCGCTTCCATTGCCACAAGATAACACCTAATATGGGTTCTTAACTGTATTCAGTCAGATTCGGATCGGGAGGATCTCCAACCGCCCTCCAGGCGTCTTTTCCGACGCTTCATTTCCCTGAGCTCCACGGTGAACCAGGGAGCCACCCGGGATCTGCGTCAGGTCAGAGGCCACAGAGGCGCGATTCGATCCAAGGCCCCCACCGCGGCCTGTTCCCAGGCCACGACCAGGGCCTCAGACAAATTGTGGGATAAGGAAGCGGGAAAAGACCCAAGCTTCATCAGGAACCCTTCCAGGCCTATCAGGTGCCTGGGCAGAACAATCTCACTGGTTCCACCTCCCAGCAGCGGGGGATGACAGAGAGAAAGTCCAGCCTGAGGAGGGAATGATCGGACCATGACAGGGGATAGGTTGATAAGTTTTCCCTACCACGATCGTTTATCCACTGTCCAGAGAGAAAAACCAGGTCGAGTGTGTGTCCTCCCTTATGAGTTGGGCCCTGTACAACCTGAGTTAGATCCATGGCCATCATGGAGGCCATGAACTCCCGGACTGACTCAGATGTCTCCCTGGCCAATGGCAAATTGAAATCTCCCACAAACAGAAGGTTGGGGAGTTCAACCATCAATTCGGCCAGGACATCTAGTAGTGCAGGCAGGACTGAGGCTACAACACTGGGAGATAGGTACGTAACCAACAGAACCAACTGAACTTCAGGGTCCCATTTCAGAAGGAGGGACTCACACCTGCCTATCTGAGGAACAGAATATCTGGTTCTGTTCATCGGTGCATGCAGTCCTATAACTTTACAGAAATATAGACGCATCTTGTCCCCATCCCTCTGGGAAGAGATCCTACATATGTCATCAGGGTCATCTACAGATTGCTAAATCAGGATCCTACATATGTCATCAGGGTCATCTACAGATTGCTAAATCAGGATCCTGCTAAGACTCATGATCTTACCTAGATTGGGTAATGAAACATAAGCCAGAAAACAGCAAAACTCAGAGAGCACCAAGGATCCCTCATTTCCACCCAGAGCTACACATATTCTCCTTTTTTTGATACCCTGTTCTCTGTCAGCACTTGTCCCTGTATCGTATATTCTGAATTAAAATAGTTAAATCCAATACATCATCCTTCTTTCTGTGTCCATGTATGTATATTATTGTAAAAAAAAAAATCAGCTGATTTTTAAAATTATTTTTATTTCAGAAAGTGGGGAAACACTTTGTCAAATTGACAATTAACAAGTAGGTAGGTTTTCTAAAGCCAGCTAGGGGGAAATATTTTAATAGATAATTAACTCTTCCTGGAATTGGTCCAAATTACTATCATGTGTTTATTTGCTCAAAGCTCCAGAGATTTTCTAGAAAGCAGTGAAAAGTAGAAAGCAAGTTTGAAAGAGGTTATAAACTAATCCTGGTTCAATGGAGAGCTTGGGATGGTGGGAAATGTCCAACAGGACTATTGAGTTCAATTTCTCCAGCATCTGTTCTTTCTTTGATCAGACCTATTTCAAATCTGAGTTGTTATTCAAGTACGTGTCTGTATCCCCATCAAAATGAAAAATTTAGATTGATGCTTTGGTCTCTGGACCTGTGTTGGGAAGATCCAGGATGCTAGGTCAGATCCATTGGTGTGGCTTGATATTTTGGAGACCTCTTTGGGAAGATGTTTTGGCTGCTGATGTGTTATTCATTCTGATGTTCCCAGTGATCAAAGTGAATGCACTCAAGTGCCCAAAAGTTGATCCTATCCCAATTCCACATGAATGGTACCAACCAGGTGATTTCGTCATTGGAGGGATGGCTTCACATATCCTCTATACCTTCAGCGAACATTTGTTTGATGAACATCCATCTAAGGAGCTCTATGGACTTTCAGAGTAAGCAAAATCCACTCTTTTCTTCATGTAATGATTCCTTGATTATTTTCTTTCTCACTTATTCATATCTCTATGAAAAAAGGTCCATAACAAAAGCAGATGGAAAGCTTTATCTGATTGAGTAAATGTTTAAGTTTCTGAGAGTTTCTGACTGTAGGTTAAATAAGACTTTTCTTTCCCATCAGTTTTATTTTAAATAAAATGTTATGTAGGCTAAACATGATGGCTAAATTCCAAATCCCTAAGAAAGGGGATTTAATAAGATGAAGAAATACTTTAAAATATATGGTCCCCTTATTGTGAAATAAAAGAATAGAATTAATTTATTTTTTCCAGGAAGAGAAATATATCCATAAGAAGGACCATTAACATCCAATATAGATAAGTTTATTTGAAAGATACAGTAAAATTAAAAATTTACCTAGGCGCTCTTCATAACTGAAAAGATTATAACTGAGGAAATTTAGAAAGCAAATTTGCATTAAACTCGGTGCTCCAAAATTCTTATCTGAAATTTGATTTTTTTTCTTAAAGTATAACAGTGCTTGAAGCAATGAAAAAAGGCAGATTATTTTCTACTCCACCTGATTAGAAATAATTATTAATACTTAATCTAATTCATCATTGCCTTCAATATTGGAGGAGTAACTTCCCAGGTGTAATGTAAATCATGATAAAAATTTCCTGTTATAAATAATAGATCAACTTTAGTTAAATTAAAGATCATTATACTATAAAGAAATGTTAAACTTTCTTTCGTAGTATAGGCAGAAACTGGGATTTTTCATTCTCAACTAAGTCACCCACTGAAGAATAATTTTCTCAAGGATTCTGGAGAATTTCACACTGTATTCTCTACTGTTGGTCTTCCTCTCAGATTCCTGTTCTTTCCCAAGCCAGCTTCAGAAATCATGCTGTGTATTGCAGTGTTCTCTGTGTTCCACTGAATTAAGAAATTCCTCCTTAGTTCTAGGTTGGAGCTCTCCGTGATTACTTGCCATCCATTGCTCCTTGTCCTGCTCCTGGGGACTATTGACCCATTGGTTGACCCATTAACTCATTTCTTTCATGAATTTTCTAAACACTTTTCACTCCATACGAAATGTGAAAGCTTGTTCTTCCACTAAAATATCATAATACTTGGAAGGGGAAGAAGTGGGGAGATTATGGATTGTTACAGAATAGCAAAACACTTAGGAAATGATGGGTGAAGATTCATACAATGAAAAAAAAAACTTTTTTTGGTGAAAAAGTGAAAATGGAACAAATGAACAAATGAATCAAAAATGGAACAAGTATCTAATTTCAGTCTGACATTATTTGAAATATAGACATACAAATATATTTAGAGAGTTCAAGGCAGAGTTAGCCCATGATAAGATGAGCAGCCAATAAAGGTGATAAATTTAAATAAATGTATGTATGAATGAATGTATGTATGTATGAATGAATGAATATTTCTCTCAATACTGTTCACAAAAGAGTTTCTTTATTTGCAGTGTGATCACAAAATTCTACCAGCATGTCCTTTCCTTGGTCTTTGCTGTCAAGGAGATCAATGAGAACCCACAAATCTTGCCCAATGCTACCCTTGGATTCCACATCTATGACAGCTACACCAATCCTAAAATGACCTATCGGACCACTTTGGACTTACTTTTCAAATCCGATAGATTTCTCCCCAACTACAAATGTGGACTTCGGAAAATTCTCTTGGCCATCATTGGTGGACTTGGATCAGATACTTCATCCCATATGGCAGAAATTCTAGAGCTCTACAAAATCCCACAGGTGGGTCCAGGGATCAGGGGATTTATCTTGTTTCTGTTAACCGATTTAAAGAATTAATCAATTGATTAAACGTACTCAAGAGCATCCTTAAGTCTTCTTTCTCATAAATCTCATCTAAGATTTAACAAGTGATTGTTAAATCACTTAAAACCATTTAAAAACCATTAAGAAAACCATTTAAATATTAGCCAGCAGTGTGCAGCAGCTGCCCAAAAAAGCCAACACAGTTCTGGGTTGCATAAACAGAAGGATAGAATTAAGATCATGTTAAAAGTGTTAATACCACTTTATAATGCCTTGGTAAGGCCACACTTGGAATATTGCATTCAGTTTTGGTCGCCACGATGTAAAAAAGATGTGGAGACTCTGGAAAGAGTGCAGAGAAGAGCAACAAAGATGATTTGGGGATTGGAGGCTAAAACATATGAAGAAAGGTTGCAGGAACTGGGTATGTCTAGTTTAATGAAAAGAAGGACTAGGGGAGACATGATAGCAGTTTCCAATATCTCAGGGGATGCCACAAAGAAGAGGGAGTCAAACTATTCTCCAAAGCACCTGAGGGTAGGACAAGAAGCAATAGGTGGAAACTAATCAAGGAGAGAAGCAACTTAGAACTAAGGAGAAATTTCCCAATTTAATTGTTAGAACAATTAATCAGCGGAACAAGTTGCCTCCAGAATTTGTGAATGCTCCAACACGGGAAGGTTTTAAGAAGATGTTGGAGAACCATTTATCCAACATGTTGATACCTACACCATGTAGATATCGACATCGTGAAGTGGTGTAGGGTTTCCTGCCTAAGCAGGGGGTTGGACAGGCAGATCTCCAAGGTCCCTTCCAACTCTATTATTCTATTCTATTCTAAAAATATTTCTTGGCACAGAATGGAACAATTCATTATGGCCAACTCATAGAAGGACAAGTCGCCAGAGGACAATTCAAAAATTCAATTTAATTGTTTAAATAATTTTTAAAAATATTTTAATTTTTGTCGTTCACATTTCACTTTGTCCCTCCTTTTTTCACCCTTTCTTTAATGATTCCATTCCAACATTTCCTTTATAAGAATCTTTTCCTGAGATGAGTTACCCATGGTGAGTTTGCCTAGACCAGTGATGGTGAACCTTTTTGGCACCGGGTGCCCAAATTAGAATGTGTGTGCATGTGCGCATGCTAGAGTGGTGAAAATCCAAAGACCAGTTGGCCAGTGCCCATGCGCGCACTGGAAAATGGCCTGAAAGCAACCCGAGAAACGGCCAAAACACAGGCATGCACCTGTCAGCCAGCTAGACTTCGGGTTTCTGGCACTTACATATGTGCTGGCCAGCTGGTCATCTCATGCATTGGAGCACCGGAAACCCAAAGATCAGCTGGCTGGCACACACATGACTGTTTTTTGGCCCATTTTTGGCCCATTTTTCCAGTATCCATGAAGACCAGCTGGCTTGGCGCACACATGCACACCAGAAACCAATGGTGTACATGCCCACAGAGAAGGCTCTTTGTGAAATCATCGCCATAACGGGCCTAGACCGTTCTTGGTGAATGCCGATGATATTTTAACACATTTATTGAAAAAAACATCGATGATCAGGAATTTAACCATATTCTCCAACTTTGAGAAATTATGGATCAGATGTCAATTCTAATCTGTCAAACCAATTTCTGAAGAGATCCATAAAAATCCATGACCAAAACAGAAAACCATGTACCACGTCTTGATGTTTTCTTTTAGCTCACATATGGATCCTTTCCCCTGGTGGAAATTGATAGCAGTCAATCATCTTCACTTTACTTTATGGCCCCTAATGAAGTTCCCCAATATGTAGGGATTATCCGACTGCTTCAGTGTTTTGGATGGAAATGGATTGGGCTCTTTGCTGCAGACACCAAGAGTGGAGAACATTTTTTGCAGAAATTGGAGCCCTTGTTTTTCCAGCATGGAATCTGTTTATCTTTCCTACAAAGATTTCCAAAACAAATGCGTTTGGATGACTTGGGCATATTAAGCGATATCATGTTTCATTTTTATACACATTTCACAGACGTTAAAACAAATACATATATCATCTATGGAGAATCTTTTGCACTTGAATGGCTCACAGCTCTCAAATCTCTGTGGGAAGCTGCAAATCAGGGAAATGCATTTTTAAGCAAGGTGTGGATCAGCACCAGCCAAATTGATTTCATGCTACCAGGATCTCAGAGGGAATGGAATCTCCAGTTTTATGATGGGGCTATTGCCTTTCAAATCCATTCCAGTGAAAATCTGGAATTTGAGGAATTTCTTCAGTCCATAAAGCCGTATTCAACTCATGAAGATGGATTTCGAAATCATTTTTGGGAGGAAGCATTCAACTGTTTCCTTCCTAATTCAGAATTGTCATCAGTGGACAGACAAAAATGCACTGGGAATGAAGAACTGGGGAATCTTCCCGAATCTATATTTCAATTGCAGATGACAGGTCACAGCTATAGCATTTATAATGGGGTTTATGCTGTAGCTCATGCTTTGCATAGCATGCTATCCAAGGGATTCAATCTGAAAAAAATCTTGGCAGATAAAATTGCTGAATCCCCAGAACTACAGCCTTTTAAGGTAACATATCTCCAGCAAAGGGTTTCAGAACTTATTTCAAAATAATTTAGCTCACAAAATCAGCTAATCTTTAATTCCAGGCACAATCTATTGTTCAAAGAGCTACAGTAGCTGCCAAAATTGAAGAAACCTTTTGGGAAAAGTTTATTCTCTAAAACTAGCTAATAACACCACTTTTTTTTTTTTTTTGCAGTAGTACCATAATATTATATATAAATGGAAAGATCATTTACTCAAGAATGTAATGCAATAACTTTTATGAAGGATTTGCTATTTGAATAGAGTTAAAGTATAAAGAAGAAAATTGAAACATGTAGAAAAAAAATGAGATATAAAAAAATTATCGTCATATCAGTTAATACTTAGTTGAGTAACCTTTAGCATGAATTACGGCCCTACAATGACTTCCCATGGAGTGAACCAAGTCTTTTAGTTCTGCAGCTGTTATAATGTGAAACCAAGATTGAATGATTGCTTCTATTAACTGGGTTTTATTGCTGGGTCGCTTCTGACTAACAAGTTTCTTTAGTCAGCTCCATTGATTTTCTTTTTTTCTTTTTCTTTTCTTTTCTTTTCTTTTCTTTTTTTGGTTTTAAAAAACAAACTTTATTAGATTTAAAAAAAATAAAATTGTATAAAACATTCACAACCTTAAAATACAATCAACAGTATCAACAAACAACAAACAAACTAAGTATATATAATGTATATAAGTACAAATATACACAGTGACTTATTTCCTTTTTTTCCTTAATGACGGTGTATAATTATTACTTTTAATTTCTTACTAAATTTTGACTTTACCTTCTTTTCCATTGCTTTATCCACTCATACCAACTATCCCATATCTTAAAATACTGTGAGTCTTCCTTATCTTTCAATTTCAATGTGAGTCTATCCATTTTTGCACATGTATAAATTTTTTGAATTATTTGCTGCTCCGTTGGCAATTGATCTGTTTTCCAGACTTGTGCTAGGGCTAACCTAGCTGCCATAATTATATGTAATATTAGGTACTTTTTTTTCTTTTCTAATGTTTTGTTTAAGCATTCCTAACAAAAAAATTTCTGGTTCTAACTCAATATCCTCTGCAATTATTTCTGATATCCAAATTTTTATTTTTATCCAATATTCCTCACTTTTTGGGCAAAGCCACCAGACATGAAAGAAGGTTCCCTGTGCTTGCTTACATTTCCAACACATTGGATTGAGATTTGCATACATCCTCGCCAATCTCGCCGGAGCTAGATACCATCTGTACCACATCGTGTAGTGGTTCTCCATACATGCTACGGATTTTGTTATTCTATAGTTGGTTTCCCATACCCTTTCCCATTCTTCCAATTGTATGTTTTTACCAATATTCCTTGCCCAAGCTATCATTTGTCCTTTGACTAAATTTTTCTGCTAGGTCGAATTCTAATAAGTATTTTAAATCTTTGAAATCAAGTTTCCATCTTTAGCTCCTAATAATTTGTCTAGTCGGTTGGGATTTATTTCGATTCCTCTTTCCTCACTATCTTTATTGTATCTAGTTTGTATTTGTAGGTAGGGCCACCAATATATTTCTATACCTTGTTCCCTAAGTTCCTGCCATGTTTTTAATCTTCCTTGGGGATCCAGTAATTCTTTATATCTTATTAATTTATGGGGGGCTAGTGTGTTGGGGTGCGTTGCCACCTCCAATGCAGATATCCAGCCAGGAACCTTCATATAATGTTTATTTTTAATTTTGAACCAAGTGCCAATAAGTGAATTTCTTAATATGTGTTTTTTAAAATGTTTATATGTTTTGTTCCCGGCGTTCCACAAGAAGGCATGCCACCCCTTTAATAAATTGTGGCCTTCCAATTTTAATAGTCTATAATTATCCAAATTGACCCACTCCTTAATCCATGTTAAACTCGCTGCCTTATAGTATTTTTCCCACGCTGGTAGGCCAAAACCCCCTCTAGATCTATCATCCTGTAATGTGTTTAAATTTATTCTTGGTTTTTTTCCCTCCCATACAAATTTTGATGTTATTTTATTCAGATTTGTAAAAAAGTTTTTCTCTAATTTAACCGGAATAGTTTGAAATAAGTAGAGAAGCCTTGGGAGTATATTCATCTTTATCGCCCCAATTCTTCCTAGCAATGATAGCTTTAGTTTCCCTCATCTTTCTAAATCATTTTTAATTTGTTGTACTAACTCTCCGTAATTATTATCTTTTATAGCCACATTCCTAGTTGTCAAATTAATACCTAAATATTTTATCTTCTTAACTGCTTGTAATCCTGATTGTTTTTCTAACTCTTCTATTTGTTTTGCTGTTAAATTTGTAGTTCATATTTTGGTCTTATCTTTATTGACTTTTAAACCTGCCATCTTACCAAATTTCTCTATTTTTTCTGTTAATTTTAATTCTGTTTCTAGTGGATCCTCTATGAAGAATACAAGGTCGTCAGCAAACGCTTGGACCTTGTATTCTTCTCCTTTAACCTTGAGTCCTTTTATAGTTTTATTGAGTCTGATTCTTCTAAGTAAATTTTCTAGAGTTAGAATAAAAAGTAGTGGTGATAGTGGGCACCCTTGTCGTACTCCTCTACTTATTTCAAAAAAAAATTGTTAGTTCCCCATTGACTAGTATCCTTGCTCTCTGTTTTGTGTATATGGAAACTAGCATCTTTTCGAATTTCGCCCCAAATTTCATATTCTTTATTTGTTGTGTCATGAATCTCCAGTTGACCCAATCAAACGCCTTTTGTGCATCCAGAAAAATCAGGGCTACCTGTTTTTCTGGATGCACCTCATAGTATTCTATTACATTGATCACAGTCCTTATGTTGTTTTTAATTTGTCCTGCTGGCAGGAATCCGTTCTGGTCCGAATGTATTCTATGGTTTAATATTGTCTTTAATCTATTTGCCATCAGGTTCATAAAAATCTTATAATCGGAATTTAGTAAAGAAATTGGCCTATATTTTTTTATCTTTGTTGTATCTGCCCCCTCCTTCAGGATTAGTGAGATATATGCCTCCCTCCAAGAGTCTGGCAGCTTTGCTTCTCTCAGTGTCTCATTGTAAACCTCTAATAATATCCAATTTAGTGATTCCCCTAATCCTTTATATAATTCTATTGGTAACCCATCTGTTCCCGGAGTTTTATTGTTTTTTTGTTTCCTAATTGTTGCCTGTAGTTCCTCTATAGTAATCTCTCTACTGAGTATCTCTTCCTCTTCTTTGGTTACTACTGGCATTCCCTCCTCTTTTAAATATTGGTCTATTTCCTCTGTTGGCACCTTATCCTGTGTGTATAAATCTTGAAAAAATTGTGTTACTATCTCTTTCTTCTTTTCTAGATTCTGACATAACTTACCATCTTTATCCTTCAGTTGATGAATTGTTTGTTTCTCTCTTTCTTTTCTTAATTTATAAGCCATCCACCTCCCTAGTTTGTTCGCCTGTTCAAATTGATTTTGTTTTACAAATTTCATTGTATTGACATATTTTTCTTGTTCAAATAAATTCAATTTGTGTTTAATTGCCATCCAATTAGTTCTTATTTGTTCATCCCCTGGCCTCTCCTGTAATTTTCCTTCCCAATTTTTGATCTCTTCTCGGATTTTGTTATATTCATTTTCCTTCTCCTTTTTCCGTTTACTATTATAGGCTATTGTTAAGCCTCTAATGTAGGCCTTTGTTGTATCCCACAGGTTTTGGAGGGATGTCTGATATTTGTTGTTATCTTTGAAAAACCCCTTCAATTCTTTTTCTATCCTTTCAGTATACTCCTTTTCTTTCATTATCTGAACATTCATCATCCATCTGCTCCTTTTCTTTCTTTGCCCTCTCCATTCTATTGTTATTGGATTATGATCAGCCCAGTCATTCGTCACAATCTCTGCTGATTCTATCTCCTGTATTAAGATCTTTGTAGCCCATGCCATGACTATCCTCAACCAGGATTTGTGGGGGTTGGAGTAATATGTGTACTTTTCCTCTTCTGGGTTATATAGTCTCCATATATGTACTAAATTTAATTCTTTTGTTAGATTAAAAAATGTTTTTGGCAGCAAGTTTTTCTTTTTTATTATTATTATTATTCTGATCGCTCTTATAATCCTTTTTTGGGTCCAATTGCGTTAAGGTCTCCCAACAAACATACATTTTCTATATCTTGTTCTATAATCTTTTCATGCAGTTTTTGGTAAAATTATTTTTGTTCACTGTTTGGCGCATATACAACCACTAACAACACACTTTTACCTTTAACACTTACTTCAATCATCAGGATTCTTCCTATCTTGTCTACATATTTTAAATTACATTCTATCTCTTCATTAACAAAAACTGCTATTCCTCTTTTCTTTTCATCTGCTAATGATACAAATAATTTCCCTAATTTTTTGCATTGTAAAAGTTTTTCATCTTGTTTTCTTATATGGGTTTCTTGAAGGCATACAATGTCTATTTTTTGTTTGAGTAACTTCCTAAATATTTGATTTCTTTTGGCTGGCGAATTAAGTCCGTTTATGTTTAATGATATAATTTTGAGATTCCGGTCCATTCTTTAAAATTGGTCTTTTTCTTTTTTATTCCTTTACTTCCTTTACTCCATAGTTTTTCAATTGGGTGAAGGTCTGGGCTATTCCCAGGCCATTCCAGCAGTGGAATAGGATTATCTTGAAACTCCAAAAAAAGTGGTGTTATTAGCCATCAAACCTCAAAAATACACTTTTCCCAAAAGGTTTACACAATTTTGGCCACTACTGTATGATAAAAATAATTATTGACCATATCTGCTCCAAATAGATTAAAAGTTTCTTCTCAACAAAGATTTCATCACACAATTCTGTATATATTAATCACTGATAGGTTGACTTTTTTGCTCTGTTGTGGAAAACTACATATACAATAGTACTGTGTTTTTTCCCCCTTTTAAACGAAGAACTTATTTCAAAATAATTTAGCTCACAAAATGAGCTAAGCTTTAATTCCAGGCACAATCTATTGTTCAAAGAGCTATGATAAAAACATTTATTCAACTTCTCTGCTCTGTTGAGGAAAACTGGAATTATGAAACTCTTTGCCATTTACAGTCTTTGTTTTGTATTGCCATTTTGTCCAATGAAACTAAATAACGATTTTGGGAACCAAAACATGGAACTTCTAATGTATTGATTTCTCTTATGATTGGGAATTCAATGTCATTGCTTTCTCTTTCTCGTTCAAATAGCTCCACCCTTTTCTTCAAGACATTTCTTTCAACAACTCAGCAGGAGAAGGAGTGTTTTTTAATGAGAAGAGAGAAGCTGCAGGTGGATTTGACCTCATCAACGTGATTGTTTTTCCAAACAAGTCTATTTGGAGTGTGAAAGTTGGAAAGCTAGATCCTTATGTCTCTCATGGAAATGAATTGATCATTAATGAAAATCTGATAGAATGGCACAAAGGTTTTAATCGGGTATGGAACTACATAAATGTAGAGTATTTCTTTTTTACAACTTCTTTAAATAACGGAACAGATTTCAGTTAAAATGTCTCCAACTGATCTCTGATGGTCATGATTCTCTTTATAGGATGACTAGTTGACTGTATTTTCAGCTGATGAAGGAGCTGAATAAGTTGGCAATTCCCTGTGCAAACTTTTTCATGTTGTGAGCAGGTTCTTCCAGTTTCTCTGTGCAATGAACACTGTCGCCCTGGATCTTGGAAGAGAAAATCTGAAGAGAAAAGCTTCTGCTGCTATGATTGTGTTCCATGTCAACCAGGGAAGATTTCAAGCAAGATAGGTCAGTTATGAAACTGCAACAATTTGAGAACTGAGTAGTAAAGGAGTTGTTTCATCAAATGTTACAAGAAATTTATTTCTTCTTAAAATTGATGTTTTCTAACATGATTAATTTTGGGGAGGTATATGATGGTCATCCAAAGCATTAGACGACAATCTAATGAACATCAAGGGGGAGAAAATTGAAAATTATCTACTTAATTGTTGTAAAATTGAATGGAAAAATACAATATCCAACATGATAAAACCGTTATATTGTTTTATAATAGTTTTTTATATGATATGATATGATATGATATGATATGATATGATATGATATGATATCATGATATGATATATGATATTCAATATTTTATGACACTGTCTATAAAATGGTTTCATCAAAATTATTTATTATGGAGGTGATTCTGTGGTTCAGGAAGTGCTGCTAAATAATGTTAATCTTATTTAGTGGTATTCCCCAAATACTACTAAATATCATAGTAGCTTTCAAAATCTTGAGAGCACCATGTGAAATCATGAATGTTTCAAACACTTCCTCCAGATTTCAGTAAAATACAAACTGGGATATTAAAAGAAAGGACAGAAAATAATTATTTTTAATACATTTTAGTCTTAGGGTTTCCATTTGGAAACTATATATGCATATATCCCACAGAAACTGGAGACTTTTTTGTTTATTTAGTTGTGTGTAAGTTAAATTTGATTGCCACCCATGTTGCCACAAGGGAACCCATATTATTGTTCTGCCCCAGCTACGGATCCCAAACAATGCAGCACACACAAAGTCCATTCAAACCTTAATTTACTGAATAAACCAGTCTTTTACAAAAATAGCTGTTAATTAATTGCATTAACAGCCACCAGGAATTAAAACAATAATAACTTAAAATTTACTATGGTTGGCAGAATGCCCAGAAGCAATTTGCAGGAAGTTGATAAGATAAGCAAGACAAGACACAACGGTATGTGAACTAAGTGGTTCCCTGAAAATTGCTTCAGTCGGCGTTCCTCCCTTAGCCTTAAATAGGCTAAGGGAGTGGCCAATTAGCCCCCAGCCTTACTCTCGAGGAGACCTCCTCCTGAGGAGCCACTCCTGCCTTTTGGCAGCTCTGCGCACCCGTGCATCGAGAAAAGGCTCCTCCTCTTCATCCTCTTCACTTAAGGGAGCTTCTGGAGGTTCTGAAGGCCCTGACTGAATGCCTGCCTCTGGCACCACATCTCACAGTCTGACTCGAGTGCCAGCTGCACAGGGTGCTGGCACAGCACCACACCAGCCTCCTCGCTGTCTGAATCAACTACTAGCTGCACAGGCCATGTATGGGCCACAACAATTATGGACAAAATTATGTGGAAATGTTTAAGAAAGCATTTGAATGGCTGGTACGTCCCTTGTAGAATTAAATGAAAAATAACACAACAATCAATATTATTTCTCTATTAACTAATTAATTAAATAAACAAACACATTTCTAGACTACACAACCCTAAAAAACTCTGTGTAGCTTGACAAATATGAAATTATAATATCAATAACAGCAACTAAATTCTGCACCATCTAAATTTAAATTATTCATTTCAATGAACTTTTATAACTTCATATATTTTCATATCACACCTGAGTAAATATTTGGCTGCACAGGGAAAAGATCACAAAATGAATTATCAGTCTTCAAACAGTACATAAAATATATATTAAAAAGTGGTAAGTAGGAAATAGGTGAGTTTTCTTTTGTTCCTTTATCCAGATACAGAAGATTGTTTCAAATGTCCTGAAGATCAGTATCCAAGCAAGGATCAAGATCAATGCCTTAACAAAACAATGAGTTTCCTGTCCTTTGAAGAACCTTTAGGGATCAGTCTGGGCTCAGCTGCTGTTTTCTTCTCCCTCATGACAACCAGTGTGCTCGGAATTTTCCTTAAGCATAGAGATACCCCCATCGTCAAGGCCAACAATCGAGACCTCACTTACACATTACTCATCGCCCTTCTGCTCTGCTTTCTCTCTTCCTTGTTATTCCTTAGTCAACCAGGGGAAATAATCTGCCTTCTCCGTCAACCAGCATTCGGCACCATCTTCTCAGCTGCTGTTTCTTGTGTGTTAGCTAAAACTATTACCGTGGTTGTCGCTTTCATGGCTACTAAGCCAGATTCTTCAATGAGAAAATGGATGGGGAAAAGATTGGCTCTTTCCATTGTCCTTTCTTGTTCTTTTCTTCAAGCAGGTCTTTGCATTTTGTGGCTGGCAACATCTCCTCCATTCCCTGAGTTAGACATGAATTCCGTTACAGAAACCATGATTTTGCAATGCCATGACGGCTCCATCTTCATGTTCTATTGTGTCCTGGGCTATCTGGGCTTCCTGGCTATTGCCAGCTTTATTGTGGCTTTCCTTGCCCGTAATTTACCTGACACCTTTAATGAAGCCAAGTTCATCACTTTCAGCATGTTGGTCTTCTCCAGTGTGTGGATCTCCTTTGTTCCAACCTATCTGAGCACCAAAGGAAAAGCCATGGTGGCTGTGGAGATCTTCTCCATCTTGTCTTCCAGTGCTGGGTTATTGGGATGTATCTTTTTCCCCAAATGTTTCATCATTGTGTTCAGGCCAGAGCTTAATAGCAGACATCAACTAATCAAACGAAATAATTAAATTAGGTCTACATTTTTTATGACTTACACTGTAAGAATATTAGCAAAGGAAAATAAAAGATTGGACTTTTCAATTTTTCTTCCTATCCTCTCTTCCATGGGAAAGATAGTTTACCATGGAGCTTAGGGAAATGAAGCATCGGAAAAGATGCCTGGAGGGCGGTTGGAGATCCTCCCAGTCGGAATCTGACAAAACACAGTTAAGAATCCATATTAGGTCTTACCTTGTGGCGATGGAAGCGGCAAAACGCCATTATTTCACTGCTCTCATTCCATCTGCAGAAAAACGCCCAGCAGCCTTGTTTAGAGTGACCCGCTCTCTTTTCAATCATGGAGCGAGGGAGGACCCCTTGCAGGGCAGAGCTGAGGATTTTGTAGTTTCTCCAAAATAAAATCGCTCAGATCCGGACTAGGTTGGACTCTGACTGGGCAGAGTCTATTGAGGAGACAAGGGCTTGTCTTGAAGGTAACATCTGGGTTGGGTTTGAGCCTGTTTTGATGGATGAAGTGGACATGATTGTGGGTCGGCTCTGTGCCACCACATGTTTATTGGACCTTGTCCCTCATGGTTTGTTTCTGCAGCCAGAGAGGTGACTGGAGGCTGGATCCAGGCTGTTGTCAATGCTTCTTTAAAGGAAGGGGTCTTCCCCGCCGCACTTAAAGAGGCAGTGGTTCGACCCCTTCTTAAGAAGCCTTCCCTGGATCTAGACTCCCTTAACAACTATCGTCCAGTCTCCAACCTTCGCTTTATAGTGAAGGTTGTTGAGTCCGTGGTGGCACAGCAACTCCCTCAATTCCTGGAGGAAACGGGCTACCTTGACCCATACCAATCAGGTTTCAGGCACGGTCACAGCACGGAAACGGCATTCGTCTAACTTTATTTAAAAATATTTTTTAAAAAAGAGAAAATATACAAATTTTCTCAATCTTAAAATTACATTTTCAATCCACAATTACACTAACAAACTAAATACATGTGATTATATAAACACATATATACAAACAGTGACTTATTTACCTATTCTATCTATAATTTTTAATTTTTAATGATTTTTTTATTTTAATTTTTATAAAATTTGCATGGAACCCTATAACCTTTTAATCTACTCACATTTGCATGCTTTTGAATTGCTAGTTGGGCAGGAGGTGAGGCAAGGACAGGAACTCACCCTATTGTGTGGTGCTCAGGCCTCAAACTCGGATTGTCAGCTGGAGAGCTCAGCATCTTTAACCACTGAGTCATCATAATCGGGGTGGGCTTCAAAGATTTTAGCAAGAGGTTCTCTGCCCAGTTGCTGGGTGGAGTGGCCAAGGTAGGCATGGCTGAGTCGGCAAAGTCCAGCATCATGGTGGGAGGCATTTTTGCCCTCCCGGGCTCTGGGTCTTTCCTCAAGCCTCTGGGAGGCCAAAACTGGAGGCTGGAAATGGGCCCATTTCTGACCTTCCTGATCTTCCAGTAGGCACATTTTTCTCCCTCCCTGAGCCTCCATGCGCACCCTGCACTTACCTGCATCTAAAATGGGCTGCTTGGGGACTCCTGGGAGAAGCGGGGTGGGCGTGGCCAGCCAGGAGTGGGTTTTGGGGGGTCTCCAAACTGCACAGAATCTTAGCTAGAGGTTCTCCCAAACCTCTGAGAACCCCCAGCAGCTCACCCGTGATCATAATCCCCCCATCATAAAAATAATAATAACAGTTCAAACAATATAATTATACAGAAAAAAATAGAAAATCATGATTAAAGGCTAAGAGAGGATTAAGGAATAAGGAACAAGGGGACCACAAATATATGTAAAGGAGGGGAGGGGAGAAACTTTAGAAGAAACTCTTGTTTCTGGTGGTGCAGTGGACTAAACTACTGTTAAAGTAGTATTTAGCTGCCAGCTGCCTGCAATTACTGCGAGTTCAATTCTCACCAGGCTCAAGGTTGACTCAGCCTTCCATCCTTCTGAGGTAGGTAAAATGAGGACCCAGTTTGTGGGGGCAATAAGCTGACTTTGTATAAAATAGAACACCGCTTAGGTATGGCTAAAAGCCCTACTAAGCAGGTATATACAAAAAGTATGAAGGCGTGGCTCCCTACCAACCTGCTGAAACTCCGGGCGACGTGGGATGATTCTGCCTTTGCAGAACAAGCCGGCTGCAGGAAACTTAAAGCGAAAGAACCAGCTTTAATCAACAGTGAAACTATCTGAATCCTGAATCTTGGAAACGCAAGTATCAGCGCTTTGTTGACTTTTCAATCTGAGAAAACGCGAATGAGTGAAAGTGCTTAGAAAAAACATGGCGTTTAGCCTCAGAGTTAACGAGCCAGCGAGTGTGGATTGGTGAAGTTATTTTGCCTTGTTACAAAGTTTCCAAGTTTCTACAAAGTTGCTTTGCTTGTTATAAGAGAAACAATTGGAAAATTTCTCCCTTTCAATATTTGACTTTGTTTTACTTCAACCTTTATTTGATCAAATCTGGGGGACTTTTTTAGAAGTCTTTGTGCAGGAGGGAAAGGAAAAGGAACTTCCCTCTTTAGAAAAATTAGATCATGTGGCAGGATGGCTTCAAAGAAGCAGGAAGGGAAGGCAACAGGGGGGGGATCCCCCACACATAAACATGAAACGCAACTTCCCCCTGCTCAACAGCTACAGACTCAGAAAAAAGAATTTGATGTGGGAGATTTAAAAGAATTTATTTCTAAAACTTTGGATGATAAATTTCAAAAATCTCAACAGGAGATAGATGATAAACTTCAAAAATCACATCAGGGGATAGATGATAAACTTCAAAAATCACACCAGGAATTTATGCAGGAAATTAATGAAGTTAAAGATATGGTGAAACAGAATCAAAACAAGGTGACCAAAAAATTATCAGAAATGGCATCTGGCCTGGCAGAATTTATTGGGAAAGTTGATTTTAAAGTTGAAGAACTTAAATCAGAAGTTAATGTTAAGATGAAAGACAATGATTATAAAATTGCTGATGTTGACAATAAAATGCAGAGAGTTGAAGACGAGATTGTCATGATACAATTCAGGGCAATGGAGTTTGCTATACGGCTTCGAGGAATTCGAGAGGAGGAAAGACAGGATTTGAGACAAGTTTGTTCTGAGGCCTTGGCTAAGATTTTACAAGTTAATCCAGATGTGGTTTTTCACAAAATAGACAAAATTTACAGAGTGAACTCTTGGGTGGCCAGACAAAGACAATTACCTAGAGATGTAGTCATATATTTTACAGATAGAGAAATAAGAAACGATATCCTGCAAAAATCCTTTTACACTTCTGTACAAGTGGGGGGCTCACGAATTGGAATTTATAAAGAATTGCCTCCTAAAATGCTGAAAGCTAGAAAAGAATTTGGCTTTCTTGTTAAGGAATTGCAAAATTTACAGATACCTTTCCGGTGGGACGCACCAGTTGGGATAATTTTTAGATATAAGGGAGAAGGATATCGGTTGAATACCGTGGAGAAGGCACAACACTTTTACACTACTATTCTTAAGGAAAGAACACCATCTCCACGTACATCCACAGTTTTGGAGATTAAAGAGAGTGAAGAGAGGCAATTGCAAGAACAGTCCAAGCAGGAATTAGAAGTAGTGCAAGGTGCAGAAGGAGGTTTTTTGAGTGAGCCCCTGTTTGATTCTTCTCCAATTTTGGACTTGATTCAGTTGACTGAAGTTAAAGATCAACGTATAACTAGAGCTCAATCTAAGCTACTTAAACAAAAGCAACAACAACAACAGGAAAGACAAGACAAGGAGGCAGATAAGAGTACTGCACAAGAGACTGGAGCTATGGGAGGAGCGAGATCGAAGCTCTCGGATGATCTTCAATTATTTTGCTCTTTGCTCCAGAAAGAGGCTGATGATGTTTAAGTGTTTATCCTGGAATGTTAATGGGTTGAATTCAGCACAGAAAAGGAAGAAATTATTTACATATTTGAAACAATTTAATAATGATATAATTTGTTTACAAGAAACGCATATCACAACTCAAGATCAAAAATATTTGATAAACTCCAAACTAGGAACACATTTTATATCTTCAACTTCGCAAAAAAAGAATGGTGTGGTAATTTATGTAAATAAAAAGCTAACAGCTAAAGTTATAGAAACAGATGAAGATGGTAGGTTTGTAGCAATTGAATTGTCTACCGCAAATGGCCAAATTCTTCTGATTGGGATTTATGCTCCCAATCAACAACAGGACTATTTCTATAAGATGTTACATACTAAAATATTGCAATGGGATTACAGATCTATTTTAATTATGGGAGACTGGAATGGAGTAATCGATTCTAAATTAGATAAAAAGAGTCTGGCAAAGTCTAGAATCAGATTACCACAGACCTTTTTTGACATGAAAGAAGATATGGAACTAAAAGATGTTTGGAGAATACATAATCCAAAAGAATTGGACTATACTTTTTTTTCTGACAGACATAGATCCTTCTCTAGGATTGACTTTATTTTGTTGACAGATGATTTACTTGTTAAGACAAAAAGAACAAAGATTTTTCCAAGAACTTTGACTGACCATAGCCCAGTATGGATAGAAATTGAGATGGACAAGGTTGAGAGACGTTCTTGGAGATTAAATGAGAATTTGTTTAGATATGAAAAAAATATAACAGAACTTAAAAAGCATTTGAAAGAATTTTTTGAAATAAATTTGAATAAAGGTACCCCAATTGAAATTGTGTGGGATGCAAGTAAAGCTTATATGAGAGGGGTACTTATCTACATGAACTCTAAACATAGACTGTTCCGACAAAAGAAAAGATCTGAACTGGAAATAGAAATAAAGAATAAAGAACAGTTACTTATTAAAAATCCAACAGATGAAAGAATACGTAGTGCTATAAAACTTTTGAAAGACCAATTTCAAATGCTTATGGCGGAACAAGTTGCAACAAACTTACAATATGCGAAGCATAACACATTTTGTAACGCTAATAAACCGGGCAGATGGTTGGTTTACACATTGAGGAAAAAACAAAGTATACGGACTATTGATAGTATTGATATTGGAGGGAAAGAAATTTTTCAACAAAAATTAATTAAAGAAGCTTTTGTGGACTATTATACTAAATTATATGCTAAAGAGGAGGTGCAGAATGGACTTATAGAAAAATATTTAAATGATAAAAGAGTTACAAAAATTACTGATCAACAAAAGGAAAGAATGAATTATCCTATAACAGAAGAGGAGATAATAGTAGCAATTAAACAGTTAAAAACAGCCAAAGCTCCTGGCACGGATGGCTTGACTGCAGTGTATTACAAAACTTTGCAAGCTGAAATGGTGGAACAATTTAGAGATTTATTTTGCAATATTCAGCAAGGGGGTAAAATACCCCCATCATGGACAACAGCTTGCATATCTTTGATACCAAAAGAACAAATCGGTCCTAAAAAACCAGAGAACTATAGACCAATATCTCTTTTGAATACAGATTATAAAATTTTTGCGAAAGTATTAGCCAACAGGTTGATGCCAGTAATTCAGAAGGTGATTCATGATGATCAAGCGGGATTTATCGAGGGCAGATATATGAAGGACAATGTAAGGCAAGTAATAGATTTATTGGAATATCTTGAGAAGAATAAACAGATCCCTGCAGTGCTGGTCTTCTTGGATGCAGAGAAGGCCTTTGACAGAGTGGATTGGAATTTTCTATTAAAGACTTTGAAAAAGATGGACTTTGGGGATCAATTTATACAGGCGATTTCGGCAATTTATCAAGAGCAAAAGGCACAGATCATTATTAATGGAAGTCTGACAACAGAGTTTAAAATTGAAAAAGGAACAAGACAGGGATGTCTGTTGTCCCCACTTTTATTTATTTTAACACTAGAAGTCTTGCTAAATACAATACGGGACTCTAATATCTTGAAAGGTATAAAGATTAGGCAAGAGGATTACAGAATAAAGGCATTTGCAGATGATCTGGTTGTTACCCTATCATAATCAATGGAATCAATAATCTTGATGAAGGACATTATACAAGACTATGGTAAAGTTTCAGGTTTTAGATTGAATCCAAAAAAGACTAAAATGATAGCTAAAAACATGACACAAGATCGTAAACATGAGCTTGAAAGGAGGGAAGGTTTTGAGACTGTACCTAAGGTGAAATATCTAGGAGTTCAGGTTGCAGAATCAAATATGAAATTGTTTCAAAATAACTATGAGGTGTTGTGGCGAGAGGTGCAGAAAGATATGGAGACTTGGAAAAAACTGCAACTGTCTCTACTTGGAAGAATAGCAGCAGTTAAGATGAATATTTTGCCAAGATTTCTTTTTTGTTTCAAATGATTCAGGTGCTTAAAAGTGATAAACAATTGAAAGTTTGGCAATCTGGAGTGAATAAGTTTGTCTGGAACGAGAAGAAGCCAAGAGTGAAATTGAAAATTATGCAAGATGTTCCAGAAAGAGGAGGTCTTAAACTTCCAAACCTACAGCTATATTATGATGCAGCAGCTTTAACTTTAACAAGTGATTGGTTTGGAAGGAAAAAGACTGGAATATTGAATGCAGAAAGTTTTGATCTTGAATTTGGATGGCATGCTTACTTATTTTATGATGACAAAGTTGATAAAGTATTTAAAAGTCATATACTTAGAGACTCTTTGATGAGAGTTTGGAAGAAGCACCAACTCAAATGGGATTATAAAA
This sequence comes from Pantherophis guttatus, assembly GCF_029531705.1. The sequence goes on along the minus strand of NW_026843870.1, from coordinate 133,010 downwards.
TACCGCTATGGCTGGATCTTGGTCATACTTTGTGGAATACAAATATAATGTCACTTGGGGGGGTTTTATATAAAGAGGTTCTTTTTACAGATGCGGGCAGATGGCAGCTGAAGACATTGCAGACACTGTTGGACGAAGGGATTAATTTAACTTGGTTACAATATAATCAATTACAATTGAGATGGAAAGAGGACCAAAAAACTGGTATTATGTTGCATGAGGAAGAATTGGTTAGACATATAAGAGAGAAAGGTCCAATGCATATCAAAAGGCTTTATAATGTTTTGCTAGAAAGAGATTCAGAAACTGAATTAGTTAAAGACTGTATGATTAAGTGGGCACAGAATTTTGAAGAACCAGTGATGCTGGAAACATGGGAAAAAATTTGGGTTCAGAATGTTAAATTTACACAGTCGCAGAATCTGAGGGAAAATTTCTACAAAATGTTTTATAGATGGCATTTAGATCCCAAAAAGTTGTCATGTATGCACCCTAATGTTCAGCCAAAATGTTGGAGATGTGAATGTTTGGATGCTACGTATTATCATGTTTGGTGGACCTGTAGGAAAGTTAAGGCTTTTTGGATAAAAATTTGGTGGGTCATGCAGAATGTTTTGAAGAAAAAAATTCAATTTTCTCCACAACTGTTTTTATTGGGTATAGTTAAGGGTTTTACATTGGGTGAAACAAAATTGATATTGTATATGATAACAGCAGCAAGATTGTTGATAGGTAAATATTGGAAGAATGAAGCTTTGCCCACTATTGAGGAATGGACTTTGAAGATGGCCAGTTTTGCAGAGATGGCGAAGATTTCAGCATATCTAAAAGACTGTTCACAAGAGACTTATGAGTGGGAATGGAAAAGGTGGATAGAATATGTTCAGAACAAATATCAAACTAGAAAGTATCAAATAGCTTTTATTTGAAAATAATGTATTGGAAATTTTTTAATGTAATGAGGTAAAGAGAAAAATTATACAGGGGAGGGAGGGGTTCAAGTTTATATATAAGTGTTACATTAGGGTTCTTTATGAGTATGAGTATATTATAGGGAAGTCTGGGGGGAGGGGAGGGTTAGGGAGGTTGGGAAGTTTGGGGGGGGTGGGGGGGAAAAGGGGTGAAAATGTAATTTTAAAACTTTTGCAATAAAAAAAAAAAAGTATGAAGGCTATTGCTTAAAAGCATTGTAAGCCGCCCTGAATCTCCGGAGAACGGCAGCATATAAATCAAACTAATAAATAAATAAATAAATAAATAAATAAATAAATAAATAAATAAATAAATAAATAAATAAATAAATAAATAAATAAATAAATGAATGAATGAATGAATGAATGAATGAATGAATGAATAAATAAATAAATAAATAATAAAATGGAAATGTATGTTTCGTGTTTGTTTCTGTTTTTGTTTTTAAAGGAAAAATAATAAAAACATTTTTTTTAAAAAAAAAACCATCTCTTGTGCTGTACAGTTCTACATGAGCTATTTCCAAAGCATGAACACCTCTGACGATCGCTTTAAATTTTTAAGACGTTTCCCAGTGAAGGAATTCATTGGAAGCTCTTTTATTGTTGTAGCCATTGAGGAATCTGATAAGGAAATATACCTGAAAGAACGACCCAACAGGTCATGATTGTATTTTATGTTCTTAATTAAGAGAGTTAAACCGAATATTTAATCTTTCTTTCTGTGTCCAAATCAGAGGTGGGATTCAGATATTGTTACCATTGGTTCGCTGTGCGTGCATGCGTCTTCCACACATGTGCCCGGTCTTCCATGCATGCACCTGGCCTCAAAAATGTAGGTAAATAAGATGACCCAGTGCTGGGATGGGTGGGTGGGCCCACCTGTGATCTCTGCTACAGGTTCGGGCAAACCTATCCGAACCGGCTGAATACCACCTCTGGTCCAAGTGTATAGATTATTGTTTTTTGTTTTTTTTAAATCTATTCATTAACGTTATTTTTGCCATGAGGAGCACTTTTCCTCCAAAGATTAGGGTAGCCCTGACCCTGTTGGTTTTGAAGGGTCATTGGTGCTCAATGGAGATTGGTTGTTCCTTGTAGACATTTCATTTACTGGTACATGCTGGCTTTTTCTAAAGCTCTGAATATCTGGTTCTGTCCATCAGTGTGCAGTCCTATAACTTTACAGAAACATAGACACACCTCGCCCCAATCCCTCTGGGAAGAGATCCTACATATGTCATCAGGGTCATCTACAGATTGCTAAATCAGGATCCTGCTAGAACTCATGATGTTATCTAGATTGGGTAATGAAACATATGCCAGAAAAAAGCAAACTTCAGAGTAGCACCAAGGATCCCTCATTGCCACCCTGAGCTACACATATTCTCCTTTTTTGGTACCCTGTTCTCTGTCAGCACTTGTCCCTGTATCCTATATTCTGAATTAAAATAGTTAAATCCAGTACATCATCTTTCTTTCTGTGTCCATGTATTTATATTATTGTAAAAAATATCAACTGATTTTTAAAATTATTTTTTTATTTCAGAAAGAGGGGGAACACTTTGTCAAATTGACAATTAACAAGTAGGTAGGTTTTCTAAGGCCAGCTAGGAGAAAATATTTTAACAGATAATTAAATCTTCCTGGAATTGGTCCAAATTACTATCATGTGTTCATTTGCTCAAAGCTCCAGAGATCTTCTAGAAAGCAGTGAAAAGTAGAAAGCAAGTTTGAAAGAGGTTATAAACTAATCCTGGTTCAATGGAGAGCTTGGGGTGGTGGGAAATGTCCAACAATGCTATTGAGTTCAATGTCTCCAGCATCCGTTCTTTCTTTGATCAGACCTATTTCAAATCTGAGTTGTAGACATCTCAGTCATTATTCAAGCACGTGTCATATCTCCATCAAAATGAAAAGTTTAGATTGATGCTTTGGTCTCTGGACGTGTGTTGGGAAGATCCAGAATGCTAGATCAGATCCATTGGTGTGGCGTGATATGTTGGAGACCTCTTTGGGAAGATGTTTTGGCTGCTGCTGTGTTATTCATTCTGATGTTCCCAGTGATCAAAGTGAATGCACTCAAGTGCCCAGAGGTTGATCCTATCCCAATTCCACATGAATGGTACCAACTAGGTGATCTCCTCATTGGAGAGATGACTTCACAGATCCTCTATTCCTTCAGTGAGCATTCATTTCATGAACATCCATCTCAGGAGCTCTATGGACTTTCAGAGTAAGCAAAATCCACTCTTTTCTTCACCTAATGATTCCTTGTTTCTTTTCTTCAGTTTGTTCTAGCTGGCCACACCTATCTCTATGAAAAAAGATCCATAAAGAAAGCAGATGAAAGCTTTATCAGATTAAGTAATCACTTTAGTTTCTGAGAATTTCTGGTTGTAGATTTTGTTTCCCATCATTTTTATTTTAAATTTAATGTTATGTAGGTTAAACATGATGGCTAAATAGCTAGATTGCAAATCCCTAAGAATTTTTTGAGTAAGCAAAATCCACTCTTTTCTTCGTGTAATGATTCCTTGGTTGTTTTTTTCTCAGTTATTCATATCTCTATGAAAAAAGGTCCATAACAAAAGCAGATGGAAAGCTTTATCTGATCGAGTAAAAGCTTCATTTTCTGAGAGATTCTGACTGAAGGTTAAATAAGACTTTCCTTTCTCATCAGTTTTATTTTAAATAAAATGTTATATAGGCTAAACATGATGGCTAAATTGAAAATCCCTAAGAAAGGAGATTTAATAAAATGAAGAAATACTTTGAAATATATGGTCCCCTTATTATTAAATAAACGAATAGAATTAATTAATATAATCAGATTCCACTACTGGAATTGCCTGGGAATAGCCCAGGCCTTAACCAAATTGAAAATCTATGGAGCCGACTAAAGAAGTTCTGACTAGTCAGAAGTGACCCAGCAACCTGCCTTCCTCAATGGATTAATTATCCTCAATGGTTCTAGTTATCCTCTGAAGTTCGTGTTTGTCTTGTTGTGTTGCAGAGCCAAACCAGACAATTATAGAGGTGCAGATGACAGACTCAATAATTCCTCTGTAGAAGTGTATCAGCAGCTCCTTGGGCAGTTTGAGCTTTTTGAGTTGGCGCAGAAAGAACATTCTTTGTTCTGCTTTTTTAATGACGTTTTTGATGTTAGCTGTCCATTTTTGATCTTGCAATATGGTAGAACCTAGAAATTTGAAGGTCTCTACTGTTGATACTGGGTTGTCAAATATTGTGAGAGGTGGAAGTATGGAAGGCTTTCTCCTAAAGTCTACCACCATTTCTACGGTTTTGAGTGTGTTCAGTTCCAGATTGTTCCAGTCACACCATGAGGCTAGTTGTTAAACCTCCTGTCTATATGCGGATTCATCATTGTGACCGATCACTGTTTGTCATCTGCAAACTTCAGTAGTTTAACAGATGGATTGTTAGAGATGCAGTCATTGGTATACGAGAGAAGAGAAGTGAGGAGAGCACACAGCCTTGGGGTGGGGGTGGGGGCTGTGCTAATTGTACAGGTATCTGATGCGATTCTGTTTAGCTTCACCTACTGCTTCCTGTTTGTTAGGAAGCTTATGATCCACTTGCAAGTTTGTTCAGGTACCTGTATCTGGTTTAGCTTAGTTAGAAGTGTGTCTGGAATGATGGTATTAAATGCTGAACTAAAGTCTATAAAGAGGACCCTTGCATAGGTCTTTGGAGATTCAAGATGTTGTAGGATGTAGTGCAGAGTCATATTAACAGCATCATCTGTCGATCTATTTGCTAGATATGCAAATTGCAAGGGGTCTAACAGCAGTTCTGAGATGGATTTTAAGTGGGACAGCATTAGCCTTTCAAAGGTTTTCATGACAGATGTTAAGGCAACTGGTATGTAGTCATTCAGTTCCTTGATGGTGGGCTTCTTGGGCACTGGGATGATAGTAGAGCATTTGAAGCAAGAAGGAACATAGCACATTTCTAGTGATTTATTGAAGATGGGGGCCAATTGGTCAGCACAGACTTTTAAGCAAGAAGAAGTTATCTTGTCTGGGCCTGGAGCTTTTCCTGGCTTTTATCTGTGAAATAGGTCTTGCACTTCCTTTTCTGTGATCACTAGGAATTGTGAACCCAGTGGGATGGGATAAGGCTCATGGTAAAGGGTACCCATGTCAGTCAATACTTAAAGGTTAACTGACATGGTGATAAAACTGATGATGAAAACTGATGATATGTTGATTGATTCAGTGACCATGCCATTCACAGACAATATTTCATTATGACAGAGTTGTCAATTGACATAAAATATCCCTATCGAAAACATAGAGAGGGGTAGAAGTTATAGATATATTTAACTCAGCTAAAGCAACGACTATTGTTGAGACATAAAATTTCCTTTAAAGTTAACTTCTGAAAAAGTGATTTTTTGTTAACACTTTGTAAATTTTATTTACAGGGTCTTAACAAAATTCTACCAACATGTCCTTTCCTTGGCCTTTGCTGTGAAGGAGATCAATGAGAATCCACAAATCCTGTCTAATGTCACCCTTGGCTTCCATATCCATGACAACTATTACCACCCAATGATGACCTATCGGACAACCTTGGACTTACTCTTCAAATCCCAACAATTTGTCCCCAACTACAAGTGTGACACTATGAAAAATGTTATGGCCATTATTGGGGGACTCACCTCTGAAACGTCATCCTATATGGCAGACATTGTAGGTTTATACAAGATACCACAGGTAGGCACTTGAAGAATAGACATAAATTACATTTCAGCTTAAAATGAATTTACTAAAGGAGTTGAATATGTTACTGGCAATATCTTTCAAAAGGATAAATGTGTTTTTCCTTTTAGCTGACTTATGGTTCATTTGCCCCTCGGAATAGTGATAACAGTGAAATGCCATCTTCATATTCCATTGTCCCAAATGAATCTTCTCAGTACATTGGGATTATCCGACTGCTTCAACATTTTGGGTGGATCTGGATTGGGATCCTTACTACTTATTATTTATTTATTTATTAATTAAATTTCTATACCGCCCTTCTCCAATAGGACTCAGGGCGGTGCACAGCCAAGATAAAAACAAAGCATACAAAATTTAAGAACAGTATTAAAATAATTAAATATTTTGGCCGAAATTAAGATAACCCAATTTAAAATCAATTTAAAATTTAACTCAGGCCAGCCCAGCTTGTTGAAATAAATAGGTTTTCAGGGCCCGACGAAAAATTCGGAGGTCTGTTATTATACGTAACTCTGGGGGAAGGTTGTTCCAGAGGGTGGGCGCCGTCACAGAGAAGGCTCTCCCCCTGGGGGTCGCCAGCCGACATTGTCTGGCGGATGGCACCCTGAGGAGGCCCACTCTGTGCGAGCGTACTGGCCGGTGGGAGGCTATTGGTGGCAGAAGGTGGTCTCGTAAATACCCCGGCCCTAAGCCATGGAGCGCTTTAAAGGTGGTCACCAACACCTTGAAGCGCACCCGGAAGACCACTGGGAGCCAGTGCAGCTCGCGCAGGAGAGGTGTCACATGGGAGCGCCTCGTCGCCCCCATAATCCCCCGCGCGGCCGCGTTCTGGACCAGCTGGAGCCTCCGGGTGCACCCCAGGGGGAGCCCCATGTAGAGAGCGTTGCAGTAGTCCAGGCGGGAAATGACTAGTGCCTGAGTGACTGTGCGTAGAGAGTCCCGATCTAGAAAGGGGCGCAGCTGGCGTATCAGGCGAACCTGATAAAAAGCCCCCCTGGCCACGGCCGTCAAATGATCTTCTAAAGACAGCCATGCGTCCAGGAGGACGCCCAAGTTGCGAGCCCTCTCCGTGGGGGCGAGTGATTCGCCCCCAATAGCCAGCGATGGCGTCAGCTGGCTATATCGGGACGCTGGAAGCCACAGCCACTCGGTCTTGGAGGGGTTGAGTCGGAGCCTGTTTCTCCCCATCCAGGCCCGCACGGCCTCCAGACACTGGGACATCACTTCAAGGGCATCGTTGGGGTGGCCTGGGGTGGAGATGTACAGCTGGGTGTCATCAGCGTACTGATGGAACTCCACCCCAAAGCCACGGATGATCTCACCCAGCGGCTTTACATAAATGTTGAACAGAAGGGGCGAGAGGACCGACCTTTGTGGCACCCCACAAGCAAGGTGCCTCGGGGTCGACCGCTGCCCCCCCGTCAACACAGATTGCGACCGGTCAGAGAGGTAGGAGGAGAACCACCGCAGAACGGTGCCCCCCACCCCCAACCCCGCCAACCGGTGCAACATGATACCATGGTCGATGGTATCAAAAGCCGCTGAGAGGTCTAACAGGACCAGGATAGAGGAGCAACCCCTATCCCGAGCCCTCCAGAGATCATCCACCAACGCGACCAATGCCGTTTCTGTGCTGTGCCCAGGCCGGAAGCCGGACTGGAGCGGGTCTAGATAGACAGCTTCATCCAGGTACCGGGGAAGCTGTTGCGCCACCACACTCTCAACAACCTTCGCAACAAAGCGAAGGTTGGAGACTGGACGATAGTTAGCCAAAACAGCCGGATCCAGAGAGGGCTTCTTGAGGAGGGGCCTCACAACCTCTTCTTTCAAAGCGGCCGGCAGGACCCCCTCACTCAAAGAAGCGTTAACAATCTTCTGGAGCCAGCCTCGTGTCACCTCCCGGGAAGCCAGTACCAACCAGGAGGGACACGGGTCCAATAAACATGTGGTCGCGTTCAGCCGTCCCAGGACCCTGTCCATGTCCTCGGGAGCCACAGGATCGAACTCCCCCCAGATAACACTCTCAAGACCTGCCTCAGTCATCCCGTCCGGACATACCCAGTCAGAGGCCAGTCCTTCCCGAATCTGAGCGATTTTGTCATACAGATACTGCACAAAGTCCTCGGCTCGGCCCTGCAAGGGGTCATCCCGCGCTTCCAGATGGAGGAGGGAGCGGGTCACCCTAAACAGGGCGGCCGGGCGATTATCTGATGACGCGATAAGAGCGGCAAAATAACTAGATTTTGCCGCTTTTATCGCCACTAGGTAGGTCTTAATATGAGACCTCACCAGTGTTCGGTCGGATTCGGAGCGACTGGTCCTCCAACTACTCTCCAGGCGTCTTTTCCGGCGCTTCATCTCCCTGAGCTCCTCGGAGAACCAAGGAGCTAGGTGAGTTCGGTGCCAGGTCAGAGGCCGCAAAGGCACGACACGGTCCAAGGCCCCGGCAGCCGCACTATCCCAGGCGGCCACCAGGTCCTCAGTCGAGTCATGAGCCAGAGTCTCAGGAAATGGCCCAAGCTCCATCTGGAACCTATCAGGGTCCATCAGGCGCCTGGGGCGGAACCACCTGGTCGGTCCCGCCTCCCTGCGGCGGGGTGCAGCGGTTAGAAAGTCCAGTCGAAGGAGCGAGTGGTCAGACCATGACAAGGGTTCGATGACTATATCCCCTGTATCAAGGCCACTCAACCACTGACCAGAGACAAAAACTAAGTCCAGAGTGTGTCCACCCGTGTGAGTGGGGTCATGAATTAACTGAGTAAGGTCCATGGCCGTCATGGAAGCCATGAACTCTTGAGCCACCTCAGACGTTTCGCCGACAGATGGCAGGTTGAAATCCCCCATGACTAGAAGTCTGGGGGTACCAGCCGCCACCTCAGCTATGACGTTGAGCAGCTCGAGCAGGGCCGTTGCCACGCGGCAGGGAGCCAGGTACGTGATCAACAAGCCCATCTGTACTCCACGACCCCACCTCACAAAAAGGGACTCACATCCGGCTATCTGTGGAACAGTGGTCTCCCTCGGATCAAGACTTTCCTTTATAATAACCGCCACCCCCCCGCCCCTGCCCTGAGCTCTCGGCTGATGGAATGCTCGGAAACCTGGTGGGCACATATCCACGAGGGGAACCCCCCCCTCATGGCCCAACCAGGTCTCCGTAATACCTGCCAGGTCCGCTCCCCCATCCTGAATAAGATCGCAAATGAGGGGGGCTTTATTTACCACGGACCTGGCATTGCACGACAGCAGCCGAAGGCTCGGGCCCTGAGAGTCTGAACAGCCTGGGATACGAGAAGGGCTATGGGGACCGGGGCGTGCCACCCCTCGAAGATAGCGAGTGCGCGCCCCCACTACATGATGCGGCCCCCTGCTCCCACCATATCTGCCCCTCCCACTCAACACATTGATAGAAAAGCCCTCGACAGAATGGACTCTGATGTCCCCCTTACCCCCGGAATCTACACCCTCCGTGGCCCCACTAACAGCTGGGCCGGACCCCTCCCCCCGTGGGTTAACCCCCAAACCCACACAACCCTCCCGCCCCTTAAAATCCCTTAAAAATCTATCAAAAAGTTTCCCTAAAAAACCCCTTAATCCCCTTTTTGCAGCATGCCACCTCTCGGGGTGCCAAAGCCCGTCATAAAGGTAGGCCCTTGATAAAGTGGAGGGCCACACCTGCGAGAGGGGGGAGTCTCGCAGAATAAGAAGTTCTGTTGGCGAATACATCTAATCAGTCAATTAATCAATCAATCAATCGGGGGAAAATCAACGGCCTGGGGGTAATCAAGATAGTCCAAAGTCTGGAAAGGGATATTCAATCAATTCCAAGTCAGTAAACTCCACTGCTCTCTCACAGCAGTGGATGGAGTCTTAGGCCGCTTCGAGGCCAGATGTTAACACCAGCTGCCCTCTCACGAAAGCTGGGAAGGGCCAGAAACCGCAGTCATCGACCGGCACCATGAAAGACTTGAAATCCGAATATTTCCCTCTTACAATTGGGGGCATTGATAACAAACCACCAATCTACAGGTTCACGGGCCCAGAGAAGACTCCGATAACTCTAGCGGCTGCACCTTAGGCGAGTAGGGAGGCGAATCGGGAGGCTATAGATGTCCATGTCCATGGGAGGCAGGTATCATAACAAGTATCGTATCATATTATTCAGAGGCATCTCCATACTGATAATATGAATGGAGAATGTTTCTTGCAGACCATGGAAACCCTCCTTTCCCAACATGGAATCTGCTCTGCTTCCATCCAAAGAATCCAGTATTTAACACAATGGGATAAAATGTATGAAATGATTGGAAAAGCAATGATTATTTATAATGGCATAGCTGATGAGGAGATCAATACCTTTATTGTGTGTGGAGACTCTTTGACAATTGTATGGCTGACCACTATTATATTCATACTGGATCCCGGAGTTGGGCAGAGTTCCTTGGGGAAAGTGTGGCTCATGACTGCCCAGATTGATTATGTCTTAACAGGAGTGCAAAGAAAATGGGATCGACAGTTCTTTGATGGTGCCATTTTATTCACAATTCACTCAACAGAAATTCCAGGGTTCAAGGAATTCCTGAAGTCGATAAAACCTCCTTGGATTCAAGAAGATGGATTTTTTCCACTTTTCTGGGAACAAGTGTTTGATTGTTTATTGCCATCACCTCATTCGACCCCAGAGGACAACGATATTTGTACTGGAGAGGAAAAGCTGGAGGATATTCCTGGGTCTATGTTTGAGGTGCATCTTTCTGGGCACAGCTATAGCATCTACAATGCTGTCTATGTGTTGGCTCAAGCTTTATATACTCTCTTCTTACTTGGATCTAATCACAGGCATTTGAGGAGACATAAATTATTAGACTATGAAGACACACAGCCATGGCAGGTGATTTGTGTTGTAAAAATACATTATATGAAACCATGGTAAATGCAAAATTAGACTATATGATTCAAACAGGGAAGAAGCAACTGTTCAAAAAGTTCATCCTTTGATAAAATTTATATTTATTCCTTTATTTCCGTACTTCAATATATTTTCCATTTTACTCCATGAACAACTTCAGAATGCAAGGATTAAGACTTAAATGAAGTGAGATCCGGGTCCTGGTTTTCAAATTCCTATAGCTTTTTAGGCATTTCACTGACTGATATTATTATTTTTTAAAAAATATTTTTATTATACATTTTCCTTTATTATACATCACATTTTAAGTTCTGCAATGACAGTGTACTGGTTGTATCATCCTTTTTAAGTGTACATAATATTATACGCCCTGATTATAACCATTATTCTCGTAGTCATACGAGTATAGTCTCTTTTCAATACATCATATTGTATGTCATAGTTATAACCATTATTTGCATAGCTGTACCATAACACTCTATACATTTATCACTCTATATGTTTTAATCTATAGTCACGTACCATCCAATAGTATTATTGCTTATAATATATATTCTTATTTATATCTATATAACTGTATTTATTTTTATTTTGTTAATCTTCTTTCGTTATTAAGTTACTAATCTCTGCACCTGATATCTAACCATTTGTACAATGAATCCCATGTTAATCGGGAGAAGGGCGGTATAGACATCTAATAAACTCTAAACTCACACTCTTAAGTAATACTGTAATTCCTCTTTATCTTTGAGTTCCATCGTTAACCTGTCCAATTCGGCACATCCTAATATTTTCTTTATTACCTTCTTTATTATTATACTTTTGTTTTTCCAATTTTGTGCATATGTGATTCTAGCTGCTGTTATTACATGTAACATTAAGTATGTAATTCTTCTATTGTATTTCCCCTTGTAGTATACCTAGTAACAATAGTTCTGGTTTTATATCTATTTGTTGTGCAGTCATCCCTTCTAACCATCTTTTTATCTTTGACCAATATTTTTTTGCCGTTGGGCAGGTCCACAACATATGATAGTAGGATCCTGGTACTTGTTTACATTCCCAATACCCTGGTGACATTTTCGGGAACATTTTTGATATTCTTGCTTGTGGCAAATGCCATCTATAAAACATTTTGTACAGGTTTTCTTTGTATGCTGTTGACATCGTTAATTTGTAATTTCTTTCCCATAACTACCGATATTATTGAAGACAACAGAAGGATTCTATTTAGTTGTGTCAGCTATCTTTCAGTCTTTACCATGTTCATAGAAGCCTTATGTCTGTGAGAATTGAATGAAATGAAAAATGGGTGGGAAGTCACAAGAAGATCAGTCAGGTGAGGCTTACTTAGAAAATGAGGAAGAGATCAGAGAGGGAATGTGATTTTGGAAATCTAGTTCCACATCATTTCCTAGGCTATGTTTGACTGGGGAAAAACTTGCTGCAATTCATTTCTATCATTTGACTATGACTCAGAAAAGAAGAATCTGACCCTTTGAATTATTCCCCCAAATGCAGAGGGCAGCAAACAGGTTCTCAAGAGGTTGGAGAAATAATCTTTCCATATATTCAGAGTTTCTCATTCAAAAGCTTACTACTACTAAGACAAAATAACTGATATCTTTCTATTCTTTGTTTTCTGTTTTTTTTAATTCCCAATAATATAGCTTCACCAATTTCTTAAAGGCATGAAATTCAATAATTCTCTTGGAGACATCATAACATTTTATGATCAAAAAAACATGGAGGGTGGATTTGATATTGTCAACATAGTCACTTTTCCCAATTCCACTTTCCAGAGACGTCAGATTGGAAAAGTGGATCCAGATGCTCTCAAAGGACAGGAATTAATCATTAATGAGGACATGATAGCTTGGCATAGATCATTTAACCAGGTATGGTTTCCAGAAGTTTTTGTGAGGAGATACCATTTTCATATGGATTGATTTGGCTTGGAAATTTACTGTTCTTCTTCTAGGCAACCCACGAGAACTAAACAGATTAAAATGAAATGACATTTTTCCACTTTAATTGTTGAAAACTAACTTCACTAATATTATGTACATTATTTATTAGACATCCCCCAAATAGCAAACTGAAAATGTGAAAGAAAATAAATGCATTTAAATGACTACATTTCTTTAGTTGAGTCAAACTTGATGTGATTTAAAGCAAATTTGACTGACTCATTCCTTCTGATTAAATGGATGAATTGATGTAATGAATCACATATTCAATTTCTGGTATCTTACAAAATTGGAAATCTAGATCTAGTACGCTCACAGATTTCAGGTTGATTTGAAATACACTCTGAAATCCTATTTATTTCTTGATCCGTTTATACATAGTTCAGATAGGATGTATCTTTTTAGTGTAACAGTGAAACACAATTAACAACTGATTTTTATTCAAAATAAGAAATCCTAATTTTTTCAACATCTTTGATATTGAAAACCAGGTGCTCCCCATCTCTGTCTGCAATGAACATTGTCAGCCTGGTTATCAGAAAAGGAAGAATGAAGGGAAAAAATTCTGCTGTTATGATTGCGTTCCATGCCCAGAAGGGAAAATCTCAAATACGATTGGTATGTTAATAACATGTCTAATTTTGTTGCCATAGAGATGAACTTGAAATATCATCCAGAGTGCCACTACAGACAAGTACACCATGTGGGTATTTTTGGAAAGGTATTCTGCAACATGATTTCAGCTAATTAGTTTTCAGGTTGCATATTCATCAGTTTTTATTTGGAAACAGCAAAATGATGGTAAAATATAAAAAATCTAGATATATTACAGTATCTGAAAATGGGATAAACAATTAGATTATCCTCTTTTCACGAGCCCATAATCCCTTCAAGGGTGAAATCTGGGCAACTGAATGGAGCTGAATGTTTACTAGCTGGATTCCCTTTCTGTCACCAATGCAGAGTTTTTTCAGTAGATATATTCTCATTGTGCCCAGAGAGAGAAATATCTGCCTCTACCTAGGATCGAACTCACAGCCTCCTGATTGTGAGGTGAGAGCTCAACCTCTAGGCCACCGTGCCACCCAAGCTCTAAACAATGAGATTTTTAGAATTTTGTTTATTTATTTAGAAATGGTATGTGACAAAAATAATAATAACAACAATAATAATATATTTTAAATGCTAATTATTTCCATTTCCCAATTACATTTATTATGCTCCATTTCTGCACTGTGACTTCTTTGGAAAATCTTTGCTACTCATATTTTCCCTAGAGTGTGCAAAAAATGAATATATATATATATACCATTTTTTGATGCCCTAAGTCCAGTATTTTATTTATGGGGATAAACACAAAGATGAACTTTAAAAGAAGTGACGAATGAAAAATTAGAAAATAAAATTATTAAATAAAAATGATGTTTTGTAGCATCAAAAAATTCTGGTTTTGATGTAGTTTGTCCTTGAAATAGATATAAAATATTGATCTTTTTGGAATTTCCTCCTTGATAGTTTGTCTTCCCTTTTCAATTGAAATTTGAAAACATTTCATATGCACCAAGACAAATTCCTTGTGTGTCCAATCATACTTGGCCAATAAAAAAATTCAATTCAATTCAATTCAATTCAATTCTATTCTATTCTATTCTATTCTATTCTATTCTATTCTATTCTATTCTATTCTATTCTATTTCATTTTCACACATTTACTTGCTTTCAATGTCCTGGAGATCCATGAGCAAATTATAACAAAAAGGAATGCATCATGAAAACAATTAGCTACTTGTCTTATGGAGAACTTTTAGGAATCAGTTTAGCCATTGTTGCTACTCTACATTTATTCACTGCAACATGAGTGTTTTGTTTTTTTTTCCAATTTCAGACATGGTAGCTTGTGTCCAATGTCCAGAAGATCAATATGCAAACCAAGAAAGAAATGGATGTCTCCTGAAAAGGACAAACTTTCTGTCTTATGAAGAACCTCTAGGGTATAGTTTAGCTTGTCTTGCTGCTGTGTTCTCCCTCATTACAATATGGGTGCTGGGAACTTTTATTAAGTACAAGGACAGCCCTATTGTAAAAGCCAACAACCGGAATCTCACCTACACCCTCCTCATCTCCCTTCTCTTCTGCTTCCTCTGCTCGTTGCTCTTTCTTGGACAACCTGGGAGAGTCACCTGTCTCCTCAGACAGTCTGCATTTGTTCTCATCTTCTCATTGTCCATCTCTTGTGTCTTGGCCAAAACCATCCTTGTTTCTCTTGCCTTCAAGGCCACCAGGCCAGGATCTCGGATGAGGACATGGGTGGGGAAAAGACTGGCTGTTTCTATTGTCCTTTTCTGTTCTCTACTCCAAGCAAGCATCTGTATTGTGTGGTTATCCACCTCTCCCCCATTCCCAGAATTAGACATGCATTCAACAACTGAAGAAATGGTCCTACAATGCAACGAGGGGTCAGTTGTTATGTTTTATTGTGTCCTGAGCTATATGGCCCTCCTTTCATTTGCTAGCTTCATTGTGGCTTTCCAGGCTCGTAAACTGCCCAACAGCTTTAATGAAGCCAAGTTCATCACATTCAGCATGTTGGCTTTCTGCAGTGTGTGGGTCTCCTTTGTGCCAACCTACCTGAGCACCAGGGGAAAAGCCATGGTGGCTGTAGAGATCTTCTCCATTTCAACCTCCAGTGCTGTGCTCCTAGGATGCATTTTTTTCCCCAAGTGTTATATTATTGTGTTTAGGCCTGATTTAAACAACAAGGAACAATTAATAAAGAGACATTCTTGAACATATTTTTCTTTGCTTGATTATGTTTTTAAGTTAGTAAGAGTAAGATTCATCAAAATTAGAAAACTTTTTCTAAGTGAAAAGTTAAGGGTGTCTACTATATAGTCACAGAAGTAATTTAACATAATGTAATGTAAAAACATTTCTTTTAAAATCAGCAATTATTTTTATTAATAAAGAAAGCAAACAAAATTTATCATCCTGAATCATTATTGGCAGGATGATCTAACACGTGTTTGGTTGAGTTTGTTCCTTGTTCACTACCAGCAACAGTCTGGATATCTGTTGTCTTATTTTATCTCCTTCACAATAAGACAATAAGATCTGTTGTCTTATTTCATCCATACTTATATCCGCTTATCCATCAAATACACATGGGCACGATCCAAACTGCATGATACAATTTATCTTATTGTTATCAATGTTATTGTTTACTATTGTGATTGGTATTATCTTTTAATATTATTGTAAATAGATTCTTGACTCTTGCTGGTCTATGACCGTAATAAACTTTATATTCTATTCCATGAGATGCAAAACATTACATAGGTGTGATCCAATCCAGAACCTCAGTTTCCTCCCTATTCCAAGCAGTTAACATCATGCAACTAATCAACTTAAAGAGCCCGTAGCTTTTATGATACCCTTGTGGGTGCATTAGTCAACCATGGGCAGACTGATCTCTTAGATTTAGCCTCACCGCAGCTGAAAGTACCTGATGGTAATCAGGGCATAATATGACCATGACAAGAGAAACACCAAGAGCCACTAGCCCTGCTCCAATTTTAGATTTTATTGTCACTACTCCAACAGAAATACCCAATCAAGTATGCCCCCACAGTCTCATTATCAGGTCCTGAATGATTTGGGATAGGCCCTCTACTAGGGAAAGCAGATTAAAATCCCCAAAGACCATGAGTTTGTCAACCCAAAAATGAAGTCAAGAAGGTCAGGTTGGGAGGCTACAACCTATAAGGGAGGCTGGTGCAGCAGCAACAATGCCAATTGATCCCAACCTATTGAACAGGTTTCACATTCAAGAATCTGTGGTGGAGCATCCTTCAAGTCTTTAGAAACTCCTGGCTGGTGATCATTATATTACCACCCATGCCTTAGATTTTCCACTGATGTCACACCTGAAGCTGGGTATATCTCCTAAAGTTCCACCCATCCTTCTGGACCCAGACTGGTCTAAGTAATACATGTTTCAGGTGACCCAGTCCCTTCTTGGGGGGAGTAATACCTAAAGGGTATTACATCTTCTGGACAATGTCACTCAAATTAGCTCCATGTTGGACTTCAATTTTAAAAGCAGAATCTGTGAGGTGTGGGGGTTTGCAAGGTGATCTGAGAAGATTTTGAGCCCATGGAACCAGAGGAAGTGGACAAGACCCTCTCGGCTGCTAGTTTAGCCACTTGTGTATTAGCTCCATTCCCCTCCTGACTTATTAAAGCTGTGTGGAAAGGAACATTGGATTGAGTCTGGTGAGAATTAACTTTCCTTGATAGAAGGAATGGTCCCAACAGCTCTTGAAGAGAGGGTAGTGTGCCCCCTCCTTAAAGGAGCATCACTCAACCCAAGCAGGCTGGACAATTTTCACCAAATTTCCAACCATCTCTTTTCAGAGATCAGAGGTGGGTTTCAGCAGGTTCTGACCAGTTCTGGAGAACTGGTAGCACAAATTTTGAGTAGTTCAGAGAACCGGTAGTAAAAAGTGTGACTGGCCCCGTCCCCGTCCCCATATATTCTCTGCCTCCCAAGTCCCAGCTATTGGGAGGAAATGGGGATTTTGCAGTAACCTTCCCTGGATTGGAGAGGGAATTAAGATTTTACAGTATCCTTCCCCTGCCACGCCCACCAAGCCATGCCCACTAATCTATACCATGCCCACCAAGTCACACCCACAGAACCAGTAGTGAAAAAAAATTGATAAATTTTATAAATAATCTTTATTTTTCCAGGGTTATCCATTCTCTAATCCATGTTAAACTTGAGGCTTTATAATATTTTTCCCATGCCGGGAGTCCAAATCCACCTCTAGTTTTGTCATCTTGTAATAAACTTAATTTAATTCTTGATTTTTTCCTCTCCCACACAAATTTTGTAGCTATTTTATCCAAATTGCTAAAAAATTTCTTATCTAATTTTATTGGGATTGTTTGGAATAAATAAAGGAGCCTTGGCAGTATATTTGATTTTATTGTTGCAATTCTCTCCAGAAATGACAATTTTAATTTTCCCCATTTTTCCAAATCATCTTTTATTTTTTGGACCAAAGGTCCATAGTTATTCTGTTTTATCATTGTAGTTCTGGCTGCCATATATATTCCTAGGTATTTCACTTTTCTGACTACCTGCAATCCTGAATCTTTTGCTAATTTCTCTACATGTTTTGCTGTTATATTTTTTGTTATCATTTTAGTCTTCTCCTTATTAATTTTTAGATTGGCTACATTTCCAAATTCCTCAATTTCTTTTATTAATTTGGGTGTTATTTTTATTTGATCTTCTATGAAGAAGACAAGGTCATCCGCAAAGGCTAGGACCTTGTATTCTTCTTTTTTTACTTTTAATCCTTTTATTTCTTTATTTGACCTGATTCTGATTAGCAAGTTTTCCAGAGTCATAATAAAAAGTAAGGGCGACAATGGGCAGCCCTGCCTTACTCCTTTATTTATTCCAAAGAATTTTGTTGGGTCCCCATTTACTAATACACTACCTTTTGATTCTTATATATTGACGATATCATTCTTGTAAATTTCTCTCCAAATTTCATATTTTTAATTTGGTGTGTCATAAACTGCCAATTAACTTGGTCAAATGCTTTTTGTGCATCCAGAAATATCAGTGCTACCTGTCTTTCTGGATGCATCTCATAGTATTCTAAAACATTTATTACCATTATATTATTTTTTATTTGTCTTGTAGGCAAGAAACCGTTTTGATCCTGATGTATTCTATTATTTAAAGTATTTAAAGTATTATATTATTTAAAGGAGATAATAACTCAATACTATCAAGAGCTTTATGAGAAAGATGAAGTAACAACAGAGCAAATAGAACAATACTTAAGTGGGGAAGGGATGTCAATATTAACAGAGGAAGAAAAAGAATCATTAGATAAGGAAATTACTATGGGGGAGTTAAAAGAAACTTTGAAGAGACAAAAAAATAACAAAACGCCGGGGACCGATGGCCTACCAATGGAGTTTTACAAAAGTTTAGGGGACTCACTAAATGAGATACTATTAGAAATATATCATGAGGCATTGACGGAGGCAAAGTTACCAAATACATGGAGGGAAGCATATATTTCCCTGATACCGAAAGAGGGAGCAGATACAACATTAATAAAAAATTATAGACCAATCTCCTTATTAAATACCGATTATAAAATTTTCATGGGCATAATTGCAAATAGGATGAAAAAAATATTAAATAATAGAATACATCAGGATCCTTGCAGACATTTCATTTATTGGTACATGTTGGCTTTTTCTAAACTCTGAATATCTGGTTCTGTCCATTGGTGTGCAGTCCTATAACTTTACAGAAATATAGACACACCTCGCCCCAATCCCTCTGGGAAGAGATCCTACATATGTCATCAGGGTCATCTACAGATTGCTAAATCAGGATCCTGCTAGGACTCATGATGTTATCTAGATTGGGTAATGAAACATATGCCAGAAAACAGCAAAACGCAGAGAGCACCAAGGATCCCTCATTTCCACCCAGAGCTACACATATTCTCCTTTTTTGGTACCCTGTTCTCTGTAAGCACCTGTCCCTGTATCCTATATTCTGAATTAAAAGAGTTAAATCCAATACATCATCTTTCTTTCTGTGTCCATGTATCTATATTGTAAAAAATTCAGGTGATTTTTTAAATTATTTTTTATTTCAGAAAGAGGGGAAACACTTTTTCAAATTGACAAATAACAAGTAGGTAGGTTTTGTAAGGCCAGCTAGGGGAAAATAATTTCAATAGATAATTAACTCTTCCTGGAATTGGTCCAAATTACTATCATGTGTTTATTTGCTCAAAGCTCCAGAGATTTTCTAGAAAGCAGTTAAAAGTAGAAAGCAAGTTTGAAAGAGGTTATAAACTAATCCTGGTTCAATGGAGAGCTTCGGGGGGGTGGAGGGGTGGGAAGAGTCGAATAGGACTATTGAGTTCAATTTCTCCAGCATCTGTTCTTTCTTTGATCAGACCAATTTCAAATCTCAGTTGAAGAAATCTCAGTCGTTATTCAAGCACGTGACTGTATCTCTATCAAAATGAAAAATTTAGATTGATGCTTTGGTCTCTGGACATGTGTTGGGAAGATCCAGGATGCTAGGTCAGATCCATTGTTGTGGCTTGATATTTTGGAGACCTCTTTGGGAAGATGTTTTGGCTGCTGATGTGTTATTTATTCTGATGTTCCTAGTGATCAAAGTGGATGCACTCAAGTGCCCAGAAGTTGATCCTATTCCAATTCCACATGAATGGTACCAACCAGGTGATCTTATCATTGGAGGGATGACTTCACAGAACCTCTATGCCTTCAGTGAACATTTGTTTGATGAACATCCATCTCAGGAGCTCTATGGACTTTCAGAGTAAACAAAATCCACTCTTTTCTTCACGTAATGATTCCTTGGTTGTTGTTCTTTTCCCACTTATTCATATCTCTATGAAAAAAGGTTCATAAAGGAAGCAGATCAAGTAAATGCTTCAGTTTCTGAGAGTTTCTGTAGGTTAAAAAGGACTCTTCTTTCCCATCAATTTTATTTCAAATAAAATGTTATGTAGTCTAAATATGATGGTTAAATTGCAAATCCCTAAGAAAGGGGATTTAGTAAGATGAAGTATTTTAAATACTTTAAAATATATGGTCCCCTTATTATGAAATAAAAGAATAGAATTATTTTTTCCCAGGAAGGGAAATATATCCATAAGAAGGACCATTATCATCTAATTTAGATAAGTTTATTTGAAATATAAAATTAAAAATTTACCTAGGATGCAGTTTATAACTGAAAAGATTATAACTGAGTAAATTTAGAAAACAAATCTGCATAAAACACGGTTCTCAAAAAATTCTCATCTGAATTTTGATTTTTTTTCTTAAAGTATAACAGTGCTAGAAGCAATGAAAATAGGCAGATTTTTTTCTACTCCACCTGATTAGAAATAATTAATAATACTTAATCTAATTCATCATTGCCTTCAATATTTGAGGAGTAATTTCCCAGGTGTAACGTAAATCATGATAAAATTTCCTGTTATAAATAATAGATAATTGGTTGACCCATTAACCCATTTCTTTCATGAATTTTCTGAACAGTTTTCACTCCATACGAAATGTGAAAGCTTGTTCTTCCACTAAAATATCATAATACTTGGAAGGGGAAGAAGGGGTGAGATTATGGATTGTTACAGAATATCATGACACTTAAGAAATGATGGATGAAGATTCCTACAATTTAAAAAAAAACTTTTTTGTGAAAGAGTGAAAATGAATCAAAAATGGGACAAGCATCTAATTTCAGTCTGATATTATTTGAAATATAGACATACAAATATATTTAGAGAGTTCAAGGCAGAGTTAGCCCATGATAAGGTGAGCAGCCAATAAATGTGATAAATTTAAATGTATGTATGTATGTATGTATGTATGTATAAATAAATAAATGTACTTCTCAATACTGTTCTATGCATTGTACAATTGTTTCACAAAAGACTTTCTTTATTTGCAGTGTGATCACAAAATTCTACCAGCATGTCCTTTCCTTGGCCTTTGCTGTCAAGGAGATCAATGAGAACCCACAAATCTTGCCCAATGCTACTCTTGGATTCCACATCTATGACAGCTACAACAATCCTAAAATGACCTATCGGACCACTTTGGACTTACTTTTCAAATCAGATAGATTTCTCCCCAACTACAAATGTGGACTTCGGAAAATTCTCCTGGCCATTATTGGTGGACTTGGATCAGATACTTCATCTCATATGGCAGAAATTCTAGAGCTCTACAAAATCCCACAGGTGGGTCCAGGGGTCAGGGGGTTTATCTTGTTTCTGTTAACCGATTTAAAGAATTAATCAATTGATTAAATGTACCCAAGAGCATCCTTAAGTCTTCTTTCTCATAAATCCCATCTAAGATTTAACAAGTTATTGTTAAATCACTTAAAACCATTTAAAAACCATTAAGAAAATCATTTAAATATTAGCCAGCAGTGTGCAGCAGCTGCCCAAAAAAGCCAACCCAGTTCTAGGTTGCATAGCAGAGGGATAGAATTAAGATCATGTTAAAAGTGTTAATACCACTTTATGATGCCTTGGTAAGGCCACACTTGGAATATTGCATTCAGTTTTGGTCACCATGATGTAAAAAAGATGTGGAGACTCTAGAAAGAGTGCAGAGAAGAGCAACAAAGATGATTAGGGGACTGGAGGCTAAAACATATGAAGAACAGTTGCAGGAACTGGGTATGTCTACTTTAATGAAAAGAAGGACTAGGGGAGACATGATAGCAGTGTTCCAATATCTCAGGGGCTGCCACAAAGAAGAGGGAGTCAAGCTATTCTCCAAAGCACCTGAGGGTAGGATAAGAAGCAATGGGTGGAATCTAATTAAGGAGAGAAGCAACTTGGAATTAAGAAGAAATTTCCTGATTTAATTGTTAGAACAATTAATCAGTGGAACAAGTTGCCTTCAGAAGTTGTGAATGCTTCAACACTGGAAGGTTTTAAGAAGATGTTGGATAACCATTTATCCAACATCTTGATATCTACACCATGAAGATATCTACACCATGAAGTGGTGTAGTGTTTCCTGCCTAAGCAGGGGGTTGGACTACAAGACCTCCAAGGTCCCTTCTAGGTTATTTTATTCTGTTCTAAAAAGATTTTTTGGTGCAGAATGCAACAACTCATCATGGCCAACTCGCAGGAGGACAAATCGCCACAGGACAATTCAAGAATTCAATTTAACCGTTTTCAATAATTTAAAAAATATTTTAATTTTTGTCGTTCACGTTTCATTTTGTCCCTCCTTTGTCATCCTTTCTTTAATAAGAATCTTTTCCTGAGAGGAGTTAGCTGTGGTGAGTTGGCCTAGACTCTTCTTGGTGAATGCCGATGATATTTTAACACATTTGTTGAAAAAAAACATTGATGCCCAGGAATTTAAGCATATTCTCAAAATTTGAGAAATTGTGGATCAGGTCTCAATTCTAATCTGTCAAACCAATTTCTGAAGAGATCCATAAAAATCCATGACCAAAACAAAAACCATGTACCACATCTTGATGTTTTCTTTTAGCTCACATATGGATCATTTCCCCTGGTGGAAATTGATAGCAGTCAATCATCTTCACTTTATTTTATGGCCCCTAATGAAGTTCCCCAATATGTAGGGATTATCCGACTGCTTCAGCGTTTTGGATGGAAATGGATTGGGCTCTTTGCTGCAGACACCAAGAGTGGAGAACATTTTTTGCAGAAATTGGAGCCCTTGTTTTTCCAGCATGGAATCTGTTTATCTTTCCTACAAAGATTTCCAAAACAAATGCGTTTGGATGACTTGGGCATATTAAGCGATATCATGTTTCATTTTTATACACATTTCACAGACGTTAAAACAAATACATGCATCATCTATGGAGAATCTTTGACCTTAGCCTGGCTGACAGCTCTCAAATCTTTATGGGAAGCTGCAAATCAGGGAAATGCATCATTAAGCAAGGTGTGGATCACCACTAGCCAAATTGATTTCATGCTACCAGGATCTCAGAGGGAATGGAATCTCCAGTTTTATGATGGGGCCATTGCCTTTCAAATCCATTCCAGTGAAAATCTGGAATTCGAGGGATTTCTTCAGTCCATAAAGCCACATTCAATCCATGGAGATGGATTTCGAAGCCATTTTTGGGAGCAAGCATTTGACTGTTTCTTTCCTAATTCGGGATTGTCATCCTTGGGAAGTCAAGAATGCACTGGGGAAGAAGGCCTGGGAAACCTTCCTGAATCTCTGTTTCAATTGCAGTTGACAGGTCACAGCTACAGTATCTACAATGGGGTTTATGCTGTGGCTCATTCCTTGCATAGCATGCTATCCAAGGGATCCAATTTAAGAAAAAAAATGGCAGCTGAAATGGCTAAATCTCCAGAACTACAACCTTTTATGGTAACATATCCCAGCAAATATTTTTTTTCATTTCAATAAAAACGTATTTCAAAATAATTTAGCTCACAAAATGAGCTAAGCTTTAATTCCAGGCACAATCTATTCAAATAGCTATGATAAAAATACTTATTGAACTTGTCTGATCCAATTAGATTTCACTTAACATTCTTCTCAAGGAATTCTTATCTATATCTATATCTATATCTATATCTATATCTATATCTATATCTATATCTATATCTATATCTATATCTATATCTATATCTATCTATCTATCTATCTATCTATCTATCTATCTATCTATCTATCTATAGATTTTTTTTTTTATTTTTTTTATTGCAAAAGTTTTACAATTACATTTTCACCCCTTTTTTTCACCCCCCCACCTCCCTCCCCAAACTTCCCGTCCTCCCTAACCCTCCCTAACCCTCCCCCCCCCAGACTTCCCTATTATGTACTCATAACTAATAACACTGATATATATACCTGAACCCATCCCTCCCCCTACATAATTTTCCCTCTTTGTCTCTTTATATTAAAATATTTCTAATACATTGTTTTCAAATAAAAGCTATTTGATACTTTCTAATTTGGTATTTGTTCTGAACATATTCTATCCACCTTTTCCATTCCCATTCATAAGTCTCTTGTGAACAATCTTTTAAATATGCTGAAATCTTCGCCATCTCTGCAAAACTAGCCATCTTCGAAATCCATTCCTCGATGGTAGGCAAAGCTTCATTCTTCCAATATTTACCTATCAACAATCTTGCTGCTGTTATCATATACAATATTAATTTTGTTTCATCCCGTGTAAAACCCTTAACTATGCCCAATAAAAACAATTGTGGAGAAAATTGAATTTTTTTCTTCAAAACATTCTGCATGACCCACCATATTTTTATCCAAAAAGCCTTAACTTTCCTACAGGTCCACCAAACATGATAATACGTAGCATCCAAACATTCACATCTCCAACATTTTGGCTGAACATTAGGGTACATACATGACAACTTTTTAGGATCTAGATGCCATCTATAAAACATTTTATAAAAATTTTCCCTCAAATTCTGCGACTGTGTAAATTTAACATTCTGAACCCAAATTTTTTCCCATGTTTCCAACATCACTGGTTCTTCAAAATTTTGTGCCCACTTAATCATACAATCTTTAACTAATTCCGTTTCTGAATCCCTTTCTAGCAAAACATTGTAAAGCCTTTTAATATGCATTGGACCTTTCTCTCTTATATGTCTAACCAATTCTTCCTCATGCAACATAATACCAGTTTTTTGGTCCTCTTTCCATCTCAATTGTAATTGATTATATTGTAACCAGGTTAAATTAATCCCTTCGTCCAACAGTGTCTGCAATGTCTTCAACTGCCATCTGCCCGCATCTGTAAAAAGAACCTCTTTGTATAAAAACCCCCCGAGTGACATTATATTTGTATTCCACAAGGTATGACCAAGATCCAGCCATAGCGGTATTTTATAATCCCATTTGAGTCGGTGCTTCTTCCAAACTCTCATCAAAGAGTCTCTAAGTATATGACTTTTAAATACTTTATCAACTTTGTCATCATAAAATAGGTAAGCATGCCATCCAAATTCAAGATCAAAACTTTCTGCATTCAATATTCCAGCCTTTTTACTTCCAAACCAATCACTTGTTAAAGTTAAAGCTGCTGCATCATAATATAACTGTAGGTTTGGAAGTTTAAGGCCTCCTCTTTCTGGAACATCTTGCATAATTTTCAATTTCACTCTCGGCTTTTTCTCGTTCCAAACAAACTTATTAAGTCCAGTTTGCCAAACTTTCAGTTGTTTATCACTTTTAAGCACCGGAATCATTTGAAACAAAAACAGAAATCTTGGCAAAATGTTCATCTTAACTGCTGCTATTCTTCCAAGTAAAGACAGTTGCAGCTTTTTCCAAGTCTCCATGTCTTTCTGAACCTCTCGCCACAACACTTCATAGTTATTTTGAAACAATTTCATGTTTGATTCTGCAACCTGAACTCCAAGATATTTTACCTTAGTACAATTTCAAAACCTGCCCTCCTTTCAAACTCATGTTTACGATCTTGTGTCATATTTTTGACTATCATTTTAGTCTTTTTTGAGTTCACTCTAAAACCTGAAACTCTACCATAGTCTTGTATAATGTCGTTCATCAAGATTATTGATTCCATTGGTTGTGATAGGGTAACCACCAGATCATCTGCAAATGCCTTTATTCTATAATCCTCTTGCCTTATCATTATGCCTTTCAAAATTTTTGAGTCCCGTATTATATTTAGCAAGACTTCCAGTGTTAAAATAAATAAAAGTGGGGACAACGGACATCCCTGTCTTGTTCCTTTTTCAATTTTAAACTCTGTCGTCAAACTTCCATTAATAATAATCTGTGCTTTTTGCTCTTGATAAATTGCTGAGATCGCCTGTATAAATTGGTCCCCAAAGCCCATCTTTTTTAAAGTCTTTAGTAGAAAATTCCAATCCACTCTATCAAAGGCCTTCTCCGCATCCAAAAAAACCAGCACTGCAGAAATCTGTTTATTCTTATCAAGATATTCCAATAAGTCTATTACTTGCCTTACATTGTCCTTCATATATCTGCCCTCAATAAATCCCGCTTGGTCCGCATGAATCACCTTTTGGATTACTGGCATCAACCTGTTGGCTAATACCTTCGCATAAATTTTATAGTCTGTGTTCAAAAGAGATATTGGTCTGTAGTTCTCTGGTTTTTTAGGACCAACTTGTTCTTTTGGTATCAAAGATATATAAGCAGTTGTCCAGGATGGGGGTATTTTACCCCCTTGTTGAATATTGCAAAATAAATCTCTAAGTTGTCCCACCATTTCAGCTTGTAAAATTTTGTAATACACTGCAGTCAAACCATCCGTGCCAGGAGCTTTGGCTGTTTTTAGCTGTTTAATTGCTGCTGTTATCTCCTCCTCTATTATAGGATAATTCATTCTTTCCTTTTGTTGATCAGTAATTTTTGTAACTCTCTTATCCTTTAAATATTTTTCTATAAGTCCATTCTGCACCTCTTCTTTGGCATATAGTTTAGTATAATAATCCACAAAAGCTTCTTTAATTAGTTTTTGTTGAAAGATTTCTTTCCCTCCAATATCAATACTATCAATAGTCCGTATGCTTTGTTTTTTCCTCAATGTGTAAGCCAACCATCTGCCCGGTTTGTTGGCGTTGCAAAATGTATTATGCTTCGCATATTGTAAACTTGTTGCAACTTGTTCCGCCATAAGCATTTGAAATTGGTCTTTCAAAAGTTTTATAGCACTTCGTATTCTTTCATCTGTTGGATTTTTAATAAGTAACTGTTCTTTATTCTTTATTTCCATTTCCAACTCAGATCTTTTCTTTTGTCGGAGCAGTCTGTGTTTAGAGTTCATGTAGATGAGTACCCCTCTCATATAAGCTTTACTTGCATCCCAAACAATTTCAATTGGGGTACCTTTATTCAAATTTATTTCAAAAAATTCTTTCAAGTGCTTTTTAAGTTCTATTGTATTTTTTTCATATCTAAACAAGTTCTCATTTAATCTCCAAGAACGTCTCTCAACCTTATCCATCTCAGTTTCTATCCATACAGGGCTATGGTCAGTCAGAGTTCTTGGAAAAATCTTTGTTCTTTTTGTCTTAACAAGTAGATCATTTGACAACAGGATAAAATCAATCCTAGAAAAAGATCTATGTCTATCCGAAAAAAAAGTATAGTCCAATTCATTTGGATTATGTATTCTCCAAACATCTTTTAATTCCATATCTTCTTTCATATCAAAAAAAGTCTGTGGTAATCTAATTCTAGACTTTGCCAAGCTCTTTTTATCTAGTTTAGAATCAATTACTCCATTCCAGTCTCCCATAATTAAAATAGATCTATAGTCCCATTGCAATATTTTAGTATGTAACATCTTGTAAAAATAATCCTGTTGTTGGTTGGGAGCATAAATTCCAATCAAAAGAATTTGACCATTTGCTGTGAGCAATTCAATTGCTACAAACCTACCATCTTGATCTGCTTCTATAACTTTCGCTGTTAATTTTTTATTTACATAAATAACCACACCATTCTTTTTCTGCGAAGTTGAAGATATATAATGTGCTCCTAGTTTTGAATTTATCAAATATTTTTGATCTTGAGTTGTGATATGCGTTTCTTGTAAACATATTATATCATTATTAAATTGTTTCAAATATGTAAATAATTTCTTCCTTTTCTGTGCTGAATTCAACCCATTGACATTCCAAGATAGACACTTAAAGGTCATCAGCCTCTTTCTGGAGCACAGAGCAAAATATTTGAAGTTCATCCGAGAGCTTCGATCTCGCTCCTCCCATAGCTCCACTCTCTTGTACGATACTCTTAACTGCCTTCTTGTCTTGTCTTTCCTGTTGTTGTTGTTGCTTTTGTTTAAGTAGCTTGGATTGGGCTCTAGTTATACGTTGATCTTTAACTTCTGTCAACTGAATCAAATCCAAAATTGGAGAAGAATCCAACAAGGGCTCACTCAGAAAACCTCCTTCTGCACCTTGCACTACTTCTAATTCCTGCTTGGACTGTTCTTGCAATTGCCTCTCTTCGCTCTCTTTAATCTCCAAAACTGTGGATGTACGTGGAGATGGTGTTCTTTCCTTAAGAATAGTAGTGTAAAAGTGTTGTGCCTTCTCCACGGTATTCAACCGATACCCTTCTCCCTTGTATCTAAAAATTAACCCAGCTGGTGCGTCCCACCGGAAGGGTATCTGTAAATTTCTCAGTTCCTTAACAAGAAAACCAAATTCTTTTCTGGCTTTCAGCATTTTAGGAGGTAATTCTTTAAAGATTTGAAGTCGTGAACCCCCCACTTGTACAGAAGTATAAAAAGATTTTTGCAGGATATCATTTCTAATTCCTCTTTCTGTAAAGTATATGACCACATCTCTAGGCAGTTGTCTCTGTCTGGCCACCCAAGAGTTCACTCTATAGGTTTTATCTATTTTGTGAAATACCACATCAGGATTAACTTGTAGAATCTTGGCCAAGGCTTCAGAACAAACTTGTCTCAAATCCTGTCTCTCCTCCTCTCGAATTCCCCGAAGCCGTATGGCGAATTCCATCGCCCGGAATTGTATCATAACAATCTCATCATCAATTCTCTGCATTTTATTATCAACTTCATCAATTTTATAATCATTGTCTTTCATCTTGACATTAACTTCTGATTTGAATTCTTCAACTTTATAATCAACTTTCCCAATAAATTCTGCCAGGCCAGACGCCACTTCTGATATTTTTTTGGTCACCTTATTTTGATTCTGTTTCACCATGTCTTTGACTTCATTAATTTCCTGCATAAGTTCCTGATGTGATTTTTGAAATTTATCATCTATCTCCTGTTGACATTTTTGAAAAACAACTTACTTTATGTGTGGTCAGAACCTGAAAATAATATTTAACACACAGCACAGTATTTAAACAAAATGGTTTGGTTGAGATCTGCGTACGTGGGACTGATTGGGGTAGATTGTAAGGCTGACACTGAAATATAATTTTATGTCATTTTATTCTATTTTACATATATATGTATTAAATTGTATTGTATCTTATCCTATAATTATTGTATTTTACCCCACTGTTATTTTGAATTGTTTGTATATGATTTTAGTGGTGATATGTGTTTTAACCTTGTGGTTTGATGTGGCCTATAGACTAATCAATAAATCTATCTATCTATCTATCTATCTATCTATCTATCTATCTATCTATCATCTATCTATCATCTATCTATCTATCCATCTATAATTTTATTTATAGATTTTTTTTTCTTTAACATTCATAGGTGCTTGTTGGACAAATTATTGTCTGGGTTAATATATTTTACACACAGTAGTAATAATAGTAATATTGTTTAGATATATATAATCATAATTTCTCAACTTCTAACATTTTTGTATACATATTAGTTATAATGTATTCTATTCTATATCAATATACACAATACTATTATCCCAATTTCTAACTTCTACCTCTGTTTTCTAACTCTTAATAAAATAACTACCCTATTCGGAAGTATTCTATGTCTATCCATCATCTCTTGCCCTTTTTAGAATTTCAACTCTTATTGACTTTTTGGTAAATCTTTCATGTTTCTCCCTTGGGATCTTGTAGCTCCTTACATCAGATTTATTTAATCTTAGTATTTTCATCTGCCACGTGACCTATCTCTTGTTGTTGGATCTCTAGAGTCATCTTCTGTGGGTCTTTCATCATTTTTAAGATAACTTTCTCTTTTTTCTCTTCTATATTTTGAACTCTTGGAGGGTAAACTGTTTGTTCCATTTGGCTGCTGATGTATTCTGTTTTCTGTCTCAAGGAATTCTGCATATGTTATTCACTGATAATACTTTGTAGGTTGACTTCTTGATCTGTTGAGGAAAACTGGGATTATGAAATTCTTTGCCATCTATAGTCTTTGTTTTGAATTGGCATTTTGTCCAATGAAAGTGAATAACAAATTTGGGAACCAAAACATGGAACTTCTAATGTGTTGATTTCTCTTATCATTGTGAATTCAACTTCATTGCTTTCTTCTTCTTTTTCAAGTAGCTCCACCCATTTCTTCAAGACATTTCTTTCAACAACTCTGCAGGAGAAGGAGTGTCTTTTAATGAGAAGAGGGAAGCTGCAGGAGGATTTGACCTCATCAACGTGATCGTTTTTCCAAACAAGTCTATCCGGAGTGTGAAAGTTGGAAAGCTAGATCCTGATGCATCTCATGGAAATGAATTGATCATTAATGAAAAGCTGATAGAATGGCACAAAGGTTTTAATCGGGTATGGAACTGCACAAATGTAGAGTATATTTTTTTTTACAACTTCTTTAAATAACGGAACAGATTTCAGTTAAAATGTCTCCAACTGATCTCTGCTGGTCATGATTCTCATTATAGGATGACTAGTTGATTGTATTTTCAACTGATGAAGGAGCTGAATAAGTTGGCAATTACCTGTGCAAACTTTTTCATGTTATGAGCAGGTTCTTCCAGTTTCTCTGTGCAATGAACACTGTCGCCCTGGATCTTGGAAGAGAAAATCTGAAGAGAAAAGCTTCTGCTGCTATGATTGTGTTCCATGTCGACCAGGGAAGATTTCAAGCAAGATAGGTCAGTTATGAAACTGCAACAATTTGAGAACATTGAGCAGTAAAGGAATTGTTTCATCAAATGTTACAAGAAATTTATTTCTTCTTAAAATTGATGTTTTCTAACATGATTAATTTTTGGGAGGTCCTACAGATGTCATATGTAGACCAAGACTGTATCGTAGCCCAACAATACTATTTATGATGGTCTGTCAACTTGCAAAGCTTTCAAGTTGCCATGAGCAGGAGGGAGGGAGAACTGAAGTGAATTCCATACATTCTTCTGACCGCAGTCAGAAGGAGGGCGTTAGGTTTCACAGCCAGCCAAAGTGGTTAATTGGAGAATGTGATTTATGACATGGCCAGAGAGGAGGGGAGAGACAGGGTCATAGGGGAATGTAAATCTATGTGGGATCAGTCCTGACTGCATCCCAGTATTGCCGGAATGGTGCTCCTAATAAATGACTATATTTCCTTTGAAGTTTGGATCATGGCTCATGAATTAATTAGGGCATCTTTCGGAAACTTGACATGGTCATCCAAAGCATTAGACAACAATCTAATGAATATCAAGTGGAGAAAATTGAAAATTCTCTACTGAATTGTTGTAAAATTGAACAGAAAAGTTCCATATCCAACTTGACAAAACACACCTGAGTAAATAATTGATCTTTTATATAGTTGGTAAATATTTTGGAATAACCCTTGGAATATAGCTACACAGGAAAAAGATCACGAAATGTATTATCAGTCTTCAAACAGTACATAAAATATTTATTAAAAAGTGGTAAGTAGGAAATAGGTGAGCTTTCTTTTGTTCCTTTATCCAGATACAGAAGATTGTTTCAAATGTCCTGAGGATCAGTATCCAAGCAAAATGCAAGATCGATGCCTTAACAAAACAATGAATTTTCTGTCCTTTGAAGAACCTTTAGGGATCAGTCTGGCCTCAGCTGCTGTTTTCTTCTCCCTCATGACAACCAGTGTGCTCGGAATTTTCCTTAAGCGTAGAGATACCCCCATCGTCAAGGCCAACAATCGAGACCTCACTTACACACTACTCATTGCCCTTCTGCTCTGCTTTCTCTCTTCCTTGTTATTCCTTAGTCAACCAGGGAAAATAATCTGCCTTCTCCGGCAACCAGCATTCGGCACCACCTTCTCAGCTGCTATTTCTTGTGTGTTAGCTAAAACTATTACTGTGGTTGTCGCTTTCATGGCTACTAAGCCAGGTTCTTCAATGAGAAAATGGGTGGGGAAAAGATTGGCTCTTTCCACTGTCCTTTCTTGTTCTTTTCTTCAAGCAGGTCTTTGCATTCTGTGGCTGGCAACATCTCCTCCATTCCCTGAGTTAGACATGAATTCCCTTACAGAAACCATGATTTTGCAATGCAATGAAGGCTCCATCTTCATGTTCTATTGTGTCCTGGGCTATCTGGGCTTCTTGGCTATTGCCAGCTTCATTGTGGCTTTCCTTGCCCGTAATTTACCTGACACCTTTAATGAAGCCAAATTCATCACTTTCAGCATGTTGGTCTTCTGCAGTGTGTGGATCTCCTTTGTTCCAACCTATCTGAGCACCAAAGGAAAAGCCATGGTGGCTGTGGAGATCTTCTCCATCTTGTCTTCCAGTGCTGGGTTATTGGGATGTATCTTTTTCCCCAAATGTTTCATCATTGTGTTCAGGCCAGAGCTTAATAGCAGACACCAACTAGTCAAACGAAATAATTAAATTAGGTCTGCATTTTTTATGACTTACACTGTAAGAGTATTAGCAAAGGAAAATAAAAGATTGGACTTTTCAATTTTTCTTCCTATCCTCTCTTCCATGGGAAAGATAGTTTACCGTGGAGCTTAGGGAAATGAAGCATCGGAAAAGATGCCTGGAGGGCAGTTGGAGATCCTCCCACTCGGAATCTGACCAAACACAGTTAAGAACCCATATTAGGTCTTATCTTCTGGCAATGGAAGCGGCAAAACGCCAATATTTTGCATCTGCAGAAAACCGCCCAGCAGTCTTGTTTAGAGTGACCCGCTCTCTTTTCAATCATGGAGCGAGGGAGGACCCCTTGCAGGGCAGAGTTTTGTACAGTTTCTGCAAGATAAAATCGCTCATATCCGGATTGCGTTGGACTCTGACTGGGCAGAGTCTATCAAGGAGACAAGGGCTTGTCTTGAAGGTAACATCTGGGTTGGGTTTGAGCCTGTTTTAGTGGATGAAGTGGACATGATTGTGGGTCGGCTCGGTGCCTCCACGTGTTTATTGGACCCTTGTCCCTCATGGCTTGTTTCTGCAGCCAGAGAGGTGACTGGAGGCTGGATCCAGGCTGTTGTCAACGCTTCGTTAAAGGAAGGGGTCTTCCCCGCCACACTTAAACAGGCAGTGGTTCGACCCCAGCTTAAGAAGCTTACCCTGGATCCAGACTCCTTTAACAACTATCATCCAGTCTCCAACCTTTGCTTTATAGCGAAGGTTGTCGAGTCCATGGTGGCACTACAACTCCCTCAATTCCTGGAGGAAACGGGCTACCTTGACCCATACCAATCAGGTTTCAGGCGCGGTCACAGCATGGAAACGGCATTGGTCTCCCTGGTGAATGATCTCTGGTAGACCCGGAATGGGGGCTGTTCCTCCATCCTGGTCCTACTTGATCTCTCAGTGGCTTTTGATACCATCGACCATGGTATCCTGCTGCAGCGACTTGGGGGGCTGAGGATAGGAGGCACTGTTTTATGGTGGTTCTCCTCCTACCTCTTGCGTCACTTGCAGTTTGTATGGGCGGGGGGACAGAGATCCTCCCCGAGGCACCTCACATGTGGGGTGACTCAGGGATCAGTTCTCTCCCCCCTGCTGTTTAACATCTATATGAAGCCGCTGGGTGAGTTCATTTGCGGTTTTGGGGTGAGGTATCATCAATATGCTGATGATACTCAGCTTTATATCTCCACCCCAGACCATCCTGGGGATGCCCTTTCTGTGAAGTCCCGCTGCCTGGAAGTGGTGCGGGCCTGGATGGGAAGAAACAGACTCAGACTCAACCCATCCAAGACTGAGTGGCTGTGGATGGTGGCATCTTGGGATCTAGTGGCTCCTTCACTCGTGTTTAGAGGTGAGGTACTTACTCCCTCTGAAAGGGTTCACAATATAGGTGTCCTCCAGGATTCACAGCTGTCTTTAGAAGATCACTTGACAGCTGTAACCAAGGGGGCTTTTGCACAGGTATACCTGGTGTGCCAGTTACGCCCTTTCCTAGACTGGGATGCCCTCGCCACGGTCAATCATGCCCTTGTTATTTCTCGGTTGGATTACTGTAACACCCACATGCCCTTGGGATGCACCCGGAGGCTTCAGCTAGTCCAGAATGTGGCCATGCAGGTTGTTACAGGAGCCTTTCATTACTCCCATGTAACACCTCTCCTGCGTGAGCTGCACTGGCTGCTAGTGGTCCTCCGGGTTCGTTTCAAGGTGCTGGTGCTCACCTATAAAGCCCTACATGGTACTTGCAGGACCATCTTCTGTCATCCTCCCATCGTCCTGTGCGCTCTCACAGAGGGGCCTCCTCAGGGTGCCGTCAGTCAGACAATGTCGGCTGGCGGCCCCCAGGGGGAGAGCGTTCTCTGTGGGAGCACTGATCCTCTGGAATGGTTTGCCCACCAGGCTTAGGACAGCCCCCGACCTCCTCTCCTTCCGCAGCGAACTGAAGACGTGGCTTTTTCATCAAATGGACTGACCCGTTGAGGGGGGTTTTTATGTTGCAATAATTTTAATTAATTTTAATTGGATTTTAATTTATATTTAATTCATATTGTTGAATTTTTATCTTTTAAGCCACCCTGAGTCCTTCGGGAGAAGGGCGGCGTATAAATTGCAATAAAATAAAATAAAATAAAATAAAATAAAATAAATAAATAAATAAATATGAAAATTGATCTTTGTTGTATTTACTTCTTCAGTAACTGAAGGCACAACTAATTCAGGAACTGGAGGAGAGATTACAGCTACAAAATAGAAATTAAAATTTAATTAAACATTTCACAGGGGCCTGGAGTAGAGATATAAAGTTGGGTATCATCTTCATATTGATGATATCTCACCCCAAACTGATAAATCACCTCACACATATAGATATTAAATATGACAGGAGAAATCACCAAGTCTTGAGGGTCTTGGGGGTCATGGCCAGGATCTCTCCTTGCCTATCAACACCAACTGAAGCCACCTCTGAGGAAGGAGGAGAACCAGCACAGTACCACTCAACCAGAACTCCCGGAGCTGACCCAGGCTGATACTATGACTATGAATAACTATGAATAACAAGTTGACAAACGAGCAGCTTAGATGGTCTTGCCCATCTCCTCAGGTCATTCATGAGTGCAATCAATGTCATCTCAGTCCCAAGTCTTGGGACAGAAAGAATGGGTTCTAGATAATCCGCTTCGTCCAAGGTCATTTGCAGTTGTCATGCAACCACTGTTTCCATATTCATCTCTAAACATAGAAGATTGGAAACTGGGTGAAAATTGTTGAGCTTGGTTGGATTGAGGAGGGGGCAGAACACTGTCTCTTTAAGAGCTGTTTTGACCACTCCTTGTTTCAAGGATGAATTAACTATTATGAGATCCAATTCTGCATTCCTTTCGACACAGCTTTAATAAGCCAGGATGGTAATGGATTTAATAAATAAGTCAAACTAGCAGCAGAGTGGGCCTTGTCCACTTTCTCAAGCTTCCTGGTCTCAAACTCTTTCCAGGTCATCTTGTAAACCCCCATGCCTGACAGATCCTGCTTTAAAGTTGCAGTCCAACATAGAGCTAATTTAAGTGGCATTGTCCAGCAAAAGTACTATGACCCTTTAGGTATTACTCCTTCGAAGAAGGTACTGAGTCACCTGAAACATATATTTCTTAGACTTAGACATTGTTGAAGCTATTGGGGAATCTGATGTGGAAATATCTCTGAAAAAAATGACTCAACAGGTCATGATTGCATTTTATATTCTTAATTAATATAGTTAAACTGAATATTTCATCTTTCTTTCTGTGTCCAAGTCAGAGGTGGATTTCAGATATTGTTACCATTGGTTTGCTACGCCTGCATGCATCTTCCGCATATGTTCCCAGCCTTCTGTGCATGCGTCTGGCCTTCTACGCAAGCACTTTGTTCTCGCGCACATCTTCTGCGCATGCACCTGGCCTTGAAAACACAGCTAAATAGGATAGCATAGTGCCGGGGCAGGTGGGTGGGCACAGCTTTGATTTCTGCTACCAGTTTGGGTGAACCAGTCCGAACCGGCTGAATACCACCTCTGACCCAACTGTATACATTTTTTTAAAAAAATCTATTGGTTAACGTTATTTTTGCCATGTGGAGCACTTTCCCTCCAACGATTAGGGTAGCTCTGACCCTGTTGGTTTTGAAGGGTCATTGGTGCTCAATGGAGCTTGATTGTTTCCTTGCAGACATTTCTTTTTTTAAAAAAAATAAAAAACAAACTTTATTTAAAAATATTTTAAAAAAAGAGAAAATATACAAATTTTCTCAATCTTAAAATTACATTTTCAATCCACAATTACACTAACAAACTAAATACATGTGATTATATAAACACATATATACAAACAGTGATTTATTTACCTATTCTATCTATAATTTTTAATTTTTAATGATTTTTTTTATTTTAATTTTTATAAAATTTGCATGGAATCCTATAACCTTTTAATCTACTCACATTTGCATGCTTTTGAATTGGTAGTTGGGCAGGAGGTGAGGCAAGGACAGGAACTCACCCTATTGTGTGGTGCTCAGGCCTCAAACCCGGATTGTCAGCTGGAGAGCTCAGCATCTTTAACCGCTGAGTCATCATAATCAGGGGTGGCCTTCAAAGATTTTAGCAAGAGGTTCTCTGCCCGGTTGCTGGGTGGAGTGGCCATGGTGGGCGTGGCCGAGTCAGCCTCCAGCACCGTGGAAGGAGGCATTTTTGCCCTCCCGGGCTCTGGGGGCTTTCCTCAAGCCTCCGGGAAGCCAAAAATGGAGGCTGGAAATGGGCCCATTTCTGACCTTCCTGATTTTATTTATTTATTTATTTATTAAATTTTTATACCGCCCCCTTTCCCGAAGGACTCGGGGCGGTGAACAGCCAGAATTAAAAACACACAATACAAATATTAAAATACATTAAAACAAAATTAAATTGTCTTTGGCTTCTCCAATTTAAAACCTCTTACCCATAAAATTCCCCAATTAAAAAATTGTTAACCCAGCCCGGCTTGCTGAAATAAAAAAGTCTTCAGGGCCCAGCGGAAGGTCCGGAGGTCCGGGATTAGTCGTATCCCTGGGGGTAGCTCATTCCAGAGGGCGGGTGCCCCCACAGAGAAGGCTCTTCCCCCGGGGAGTCACCAGCCGACATTGCCTGACAGACGGCACCCTGAGGAGGCCCTCTCTGTGGGAGCGTTTTGGCCAGTGGGAGGTTATCGGAGGCGGAAGGTGGTCTCGTAAGTAACCGGGTCCTAAGCCATGGAGCGCTTTGAAGATGAGAACCAACACCTTGAAGTGCACTCGGAAGACCACTGGAAGCCAATGCAGCTCGCGCAGGAGAGGTGTCACGTGGGAGCGCCATGTCGCCCCCATAAGTACCCGCACGGCCGCATTCTGCACCAGTTGGAGCCTCCGAGTGCTCCTCAAGGGGAGCCCCATGTAGAGAGCATTGCAGTAGTCGAGGCGGGAAGTGACGAAGGCATGAGTGACCGTGCACAGGGAGTCCCAATCCAGAAAGGGGCGCAACTGGCGTATCAGGCGAACCTGATAGAAAGCCCCCCTGGCCACGGCCGTCATATGCTCTTCTAAAGACAGCTGTGCGTCCAGGAGGACACCCAAGTTACGCACCCTCTCCGTGGGGGCCAATGTCTCGCCCCCAATAGTCAGCCCTATCCCAGGCGGCCACCAAGTCTTCCATCGAGTCGTGCGCCAGAGTCTCAGGAAATGGCCCAAGCTCCATTCGGAACCTACTGATCTTCCAGTAGGCACATTTTTCTCCCTCCCTGAGCCTCCATGCACACCCTGCACTTACTTGCATCTAAAATGGGCTGCTTGGGGACTCCTGGGAGAGGCGGGGTGGACGTGGCCAGCCAGGAGTGGGTTTTGGGGGGGTCTCCAAACTGCACAGAATCTTAGCTAGAGGTTCTCCCAAACCCCTGAGAACCCCCAGCAGCCCACCCGTGATCATAATCCCCCCATCATAAAAATAATAATAACAGCTTCCGGTTTGGCTTCCGTTGCCGCCAATGAGACTGCCAGCCTCGTTGCCTGTAAAGAGCCATCTCTACAGCTGAGAGATGGCTTGAAAAACTCCGTCTCCTTGAGGAGACATGAGATAGAGCCGGCAAGGACAGGTAGAGCCCTCTGCGAACTCCCCAGAGTTTTTTATTACTCTTGGGGAGGAAGCAGAATGTGGCTCCCTATCCAGCTCGCCGCTGCTCCGGGCTTCGAGGGAACTCTGCTTCTTGCAGAGCCAGGCGACGGGACCAATCCATTTAATGAAAATCAACAGATTGTTTAAACAAATAGGATGAAATCCGGACTTTGGACCCTAAATCGCAAGTATTTCTAACAATTTTATAAGTGATTTTAAAAGCAAAGAAAAAAAAAGTTTAAAATGGTGACTGGCTGAGGCTTGAGAAGAAGAAAGCTGAAAGCGAAAGTCCTTCTGCCTGAATAGTTTAACACGTTATAAAGTAGCAGAAATAATAGCGCTGGCTAGAATTGAAAAGAAAAATTTCTACTTTATGTTTCTTCCTTCTTGGAGACTTGATATTGATACCATTTGGAGAGAAGTCTTTTTCTTTAAAAAGAGTTTGCCTGTGTGGCAGGATGGTGTTAAAACTGATAAAGCCAGACAAACAAGCAGCGGGGGGGGGGGGTCCCCTATTTACAAACCATATGAACAAGTTTTGAACTTGCAGACTCAGAAGAATGGCTTTAAAGACCTAAAAGAATTTGTCTTGGAGGAGATGGCAAGACATGATGAGATTGTGAACCAGAATCTTGAAAAATTCAGGCAGGAAATTAAAGAGTTGGTACAACAAAAATATGCCAATCTGAAACAACAGTTTGTAACAGCTTTGAAAACTTTTTCAGAAATAGTTATAAAGATGGATAAAGATATTAACTTAGAACTAGAGTCTAAAATGAAGGAAGTTGATCATAAGATTTATAATCTGGACAATAAAATACAAAGAATTGAAAATGATTTGATAAATATTCAAGACAATAGCTCAGAAGTAAAGTCTAAAAAGGAAGTTGATCACGAGACTTACAATGCAGATAATATAAAACAAAGGATTGAAAAAGAAGTTACAATGATGCAATACAGGTCCATGGAATTTGCGGTCAGAATGAGGGGACTACAGGAAAATAATAGAGATGATTTGAGAAAGATGTCTGCTGAAGTTCTGGCTGTGATTTTAAAGGTTAGTCCTGAAGAGGTATCCTGCAAGATTGATAAGACCTACAGAATAAATTCTTGGGTTGCAAAGCAAAGGCAGTTGCCTAGAGATGTGGTGATTTACTTTACTGATAAAGGAATAAGAAATGATATTGTGCAAAAGTCTTTTAACTCCACTCTAGAAATGAATGGAAGGAAGATTTGGATATATAAAGAGCTGCCGTCCAAGATGTTAAAAGATAGAAAGGAATTTGGATTTTTGGTGACTGGGCTAAAGAAACAAAACATCCCATTTAGGTGGGATGCTCCAGTTGGTATAATATTGAGATATCAAGGAGAAAGATATCAATTAAATACTGTTGAAAAAGCAGAAGAATTTTACTACAAGGTTCTTAAAATGGATTTAACATCTCCATGTATGCCATCAGTGTTAGGAACACAGGAGGGGAATAAAGAAATGCAAAATGAACAAGAGACTGAAACCCAGGCTAAGCAGATGGAGATGGAGGTAATGGAAAAACAACAAGTCACAGAGGCCCTTTCGGACGAGTCGCTTTTGGATTCTCCTTTAGAGGTTATAGCTGGATTACCTATAAATACAAGAGAGGCGGCTTTGGATTTTAATGTGATGTTTCATCAAGTTATAGACCAGCATGGAAATCAATCAGCTGATATACAAGTCCTAGAAAGGCAACCAGGATGGAGATCTAAACCACAAAAAGTTAAGAAAAGAAGAAGCAGGTCCTACAAAACTAAAATTTTTTTAGACTAAACAACAGTCTAATGCCAATTACTTAAGAGACGATTAAATATAATAAGTGGGATTTATAGATGGCTGATAGATGAAAATATAGCTGAGGCAAATTATTGACTTGTACTATTTTGAGAAGAATAACAGATCTCTGCAGTGCTGTGCTTTAGGGATGTGGAAGAAGGCCTCTAATTGAGTGGATTGGAACTTTCTATTTTGGACTCTTTGAAAAATGGATTACGTATATGTTGAGCTATAAGGCACGAGTATTATGGTGGGGTATGCAGAAGATCTGGTTGTTACCATAACATGGTGATTGGAATTAATAATCTAGATGAAAGACACTACAGAAGATATTATATGGAATATAAATATAAAGTTCACTCGGGTGGTTTTTTATATACGAAAACATTTATTATTGATGGGGGCAGATGGTAATTGAAGATACTGAATATACTGTTGGAAATAGAACTTGATGTTACCCTAACATGGGTGATA
Source organism: Pantherophis guttatus (assembly GCF_029531705.1). The sequence continues at coordinate 92,592 of NW_026843870.1, read as the reverse complement.
GAATTAATAATCTAGCTGAAAGACATTACAGAAGATATATGGATTACAAACTTAAAGTCATTTGAGGATTTTGTTTATATATGGAAATATTTTTTAGTGGTGTGGTGTGGGCAGAAGAACAAAGATATTAAAATATTATGTATGGTAGACCTGTAGGAAAATGGGTGGAGATAGGTTAGGTTACTGATTGTTTAGTTTAGGAAAAGGGATGTTAGGTTCAGATATTAATATACATAAAAGATTTGAATTAAGAGATATATGTATGGGAGTGGAGGAAATGGGTAGATTATGAGTTGAATAAATGCCAAATTAGGATTTATTATATAGTTTTATAGCTGAAGGTTGCTTTGAAATGTATAGTATAAGGGGGATATAATAACAATGTTAGAAAGAAATGGTTAGCATGTGGGGGGTGGTGTAAAAGGATGGTAAAGTATTATATAATTTGATGTTAAATTGGATTTTATTTTGGAGAAGCCATGGGGGGAGGGGAGGGGGAGGGGGGTTAGGGAGGAGGGGGGGGAAAGTGGGAAAAATCTGTATTTGAAAAACTTTTTCAATAAAAAAAATAAAAATAATAATAATAATAACAGTACAAACAATATAATTATACAGAAAAAATTAGAAAATCATGATTAAAGGCTAAGAGAGGGTTAAGGAATAAGGAACAAAGGGACCACAATATATGTAAAGGAGGGGAGGGGAGAAAGTGTGAACTTTAGAAGAAACTGTTGTTTCTGGTGGTACAGTGGACTAAACTACTGTTAAAGTAGTATTTAGCTGCCAGCTGCCTGCAATTACTGCGAGTTCAATTCTCACCAGGCTCAAGGTTGACTCAGCCTTCCATCCTTCTGAGGTAGGTAAAATGAGGACCCGGATTGTGGGGGCAATAAGCTGACTTTGTATAAAATAGAACACAGCTTAGGGGCGGCCAAAAGCCCTACTAAGCAGGTATATACAAAAAGTATGAAGCATTGTAAGCAGCCCTGAGCCTCTAGAGAAGGGCGGCATATAAATCAAACTAATAAATAAATAATAAAATGGAAATGTATGTTTCGTGTTTGTTTCTGTTTTTGTTTTTAAAGGAAAAATAATAAAAACATAAAAAAAAAATCTCTTGTGCTATACAGTTCAACATGAGCTATTTCCAAAGCATGAACACCTCTGACGATCGCTTTAAATTTTTAAGACGCTTCCCAGTGAAGGAATTCATTGGAAGCTCTTTTATTGTTGTAGCCATTGAGGAATCTGATAAGGAAATATATCTGAAAGAGTGACCCAACAGGTCATGATTGTATTTTATGTTCTTAATTAAGAGAGTTAAACCGAATATTTAATCTTTCTTTCTGTGTCCAAATCAGAGGTGGGATTCAGATATTGTTACCATTGGTTCGCTGCGCGTGCATGCGTCTTCCACATATGTACACATGTGCATGCACCCGGCCTCAAAAATGTAGCTAAATAAGATGACCCAGTGCTGGGGTGGGTGGGTAGGCCCACCTGTGATCTCTGCTACAGGTTCGGGCAAACCGATCTGAACCGGCTGAATACCACCTCTGGTCCAAGGGTATAGATTATTATTTTTTTTAAAAAAAATCTATTCATTAACGTTATTTTTGCCATGAGGAGCACTTTTCCTCCAAAGATTAGGGTAGCCCTGACCCTGTTGGTTTTGAAGGGTCATTGGTGCTCAATGGAGATTGGTTGTTTCCTTGTAGACATTTCTTTTATTGGTACATGCTGGCTTTTTCTAAAGCTCTGAATATCTGGTTCTGTCCATCAGTGTGCAGTCCTATAACTTTACAGAAATATTTATTTATTTATTTATTTATTTATTTATTTATTTATTTATTTATTTATTTTATTTTATTTAATAAAATTTATATGCTGCCCTATCTCCGAGGACTCAGGGCAGCTCACAACAATAAAACAACCAGTTAAAAATATAAAATACATAATATATAATTTATATTAAAAAAACCAAATCTAAAAACCCTCACAGTCCAGGCTGGGCAATGTAAACAACCATGTTTTTAATTCGCGGCAGAAGGTGCGAAGGTCAGGAGCCAACCGGAGCCCCAGGGGAAGTTGATTCCAGAGGGTGCACCCACAGAGAAAGCTCTATCCCTGAGGGTCACCAGCCGACACTGTCTAGCTGATGGCATCTGGAACAGGCCCTCCCTGTGAGAACGCACCGGGTGATGGGCAGCTGTTGCTGGCAGCAGATGGTCTGCCAAATATCCTGGGCGTAAGCCATGTAGGGCTTTATAGGTCATCAGCAGCACCTTGAATTGGAGGGCAACCGGCAACCAATGCAAGTCGCACAGGAGGGGTGTAACATGGGAGTATCGGGACCCTCCCATCACAATCTGTGCGGCTGCATTCTGTATCAGTTGAAGCCTCCAAGTGGTCCTCAAGGGCAGCCCCATATAGAGAGCATTACAGTAGTCAACGCAAGAGGTAATTAGCACATGAGTAACTGTGCGTAGGGCATCTCAGTCCAAATAGGGGCACAACTGGCAGACCAGACGAATCTGGGCATATGCCCCCCTAGTCACGGTTGTTATATGATCTTCTAAGCTCAACCGTGAATCCAGGAGGACACCCAAGTTGTGCGCCCTGTCTACAGGGGGCAAAATTTCACCCCCTATAGCCAGCGATGGAATCCCTCCTTCGAACTGAGATGCCGGTATTCACAGCCACTCAGTCTTGGCAGGGTTAAGCCAAAGCCTGTTCCTCCCCATCCAGATCCATACCACTTCCAGGCACTGGGACATCACATCGAGGGCATCACTGGGCTGGTTCGGGGTGGATATAAAAAGCTGGGTATCATCAGCGTATTGATGACACCCCACCCCAAAACCACGGATGGTCTCCCCCAGTGGTTTCATATAAATGTTGAACAGAAGGGGTGAGAGAACCGACCCCTGAGGCACCCCCCAGTTGAGGGGCCTCATGGTCGATCTCTGCCCTCCTGCCAACACAGCTTGCATCTGGCCCAAGAGGTAAGAGGAGAACCACCGTAAAATGGTGCCTCCCACTCCCAACCCCTTGAGGCGCCACAGCCGGACACCATGGTCGATGATATTGAAAGTCGCTGAAAGATCTAATAGGACCAGAACAGAGGAATGACCTCTGTCCTGAGCCCTCCAGAGATCATCCACCAGTGCGACCAATGCCGTCTCCGTGCTGCATCTGGGCCTGAAACCTGATTGGTACGGATCAAGGTACTCCGCTTCATCCAGGGCCACTGGGAGCTGACATGCCATCAAGTCTCAACAACCTTCACAAGGAAGCGAAGGTTGGAGACCGGATGAAAGTTGCTCAAAAAAGCTGGATCCAGGGCAGGCTTCTTGAGGAAGGGCCTCACCACCACCTTCTTCAAGGCAGCAGGAAAGCTACCCTCCTCTAAAGAAGCAGCTATCACCGCCTGGATCCAGCCACATGTCACCTCCCGAGCTGAATAAACCAGCCAGGAGGGGCGTGGGTCCAGTACACATGTGGCCGCACTCAACTTCCCCATGATCCTGTCCACTTCGTCTGGGATAACAGGATCGAACTCTTCCCAAAGCACAAGACCCGCTTCATCGTCTGACCCTGTCCAGTCAGAGTCCAAGCCGTCCCAAATCTGAACGATCTTCTTCAGCAGATACTGGCCAAACTCCTCAGCTCGCCCTCGTATCGGGTCTTCCCCCGCCCTCTGATTCCAGAAGGAGCGGGACACCCGAAACAGGGTGCCCGGGCAATTCTCTGTGGATGCGATGACATCGGAGAAATAGTGACGTATAGACACACCTCGCCCCCATCCCTCTGGGAAGAGATCCTACATATGTCATCAGGGTCATCTACAGATTGCTAAATCAGGATCCTGCTAGGACACATGATGTTACCTAGATTGGGTAATGAAACATATGCCAGAAAACAGCAAACTTCAGAGTAGCACCAAGGATCCCTCAGTTCCATCCAGAGCTACACATATTCTCCTTTTCTGGTACCCTGTTCTCTGTCAGCACTTGTCCCTGTATCCTATATTCTGAATTAAAATAGTTAAATCCAGTACATCATCTTTCTTTCTGTGTCCATGTATTTATATTATTGTAAAAAATATCAACTGATCTTTAAAATTATTTTTTTATTTCAGAAAGAGGGGGAACACTTTGTCAAATTGACAATTAACAAGTAGGTAGGTTTTCTAAGGCCAGCTAGGAGAAAATATTTTAATAGATAATTAACTCTTCCTGGAATTGGTTCAAATTACTATCGTGTATTTATTTGCTCAAAGCTCCAAAGATTTTCTAGAAAGCAGTGAAAAAGCAAGTTTGAAAGGGGTTATAAACTAATCCAATGGAGAGCTTGGGATGGTGGGAAGAGTCCCACAGGACTATTGAGTTCAATTTCTCCAGCATCTGTTCTTTCTTTGATCAGACCTATTTCAAATCTGAGTTGTAGAAATCTCAGTCATTACTCAAGCACGTGTCATATCTCCATCAAAATGAAAAGTTTAGATTGATGCTTTGGTCTCTGGATGTGTGTTGGGAAGATCCAGAATGCTAGATCAGATCCATTGGTGTGGCGTGATATGTTGGAGACCTCTTTGGGAAGATGTTTTGGCTGCTGCTGTGTTATTCATTCTGATGTTCCCAGTGATCAAAGTGAATACACTCAAGTGCCCAGAGGTTGATCCTATCCCAATTCCACATGAATGGTACCAACTAGGTGATCTCCTCATTGGAGAGATGACTTCACAGATCCTCTATTCCTTCAGCGAGCATTCGTTTCGTGAACATCCATTTCGGGAGCTCTATGGATTTTCAGAGTATGCAAATCCCACACTTTTTTTCACCTAATGATTCCTTGTTTCTTTTCTTCAGTTTTTTCTAGCTGACCACACCTATCTCTATGAAAAAAGATCCATAAAGAAAGCAGATGAAAGCTTTATCAGATCAAGTAATCACTTTAGTTTCTGAGAGTTTTTGGCTGTAGATTTTGTTTCCCATCATTTTTATTTTAAATTTAATGTTATGTAGGCTAAACATGATGGCTAAATAGCTAGATTGCAAATCCCTAAGAATTTTTTGAGTAAGCAAAATCCACTCTTTTCTTCGTGTAATGATTCCTTGGTTGTTTTTTTCTCAGTTATTCATATCTCTATGAAAAAAGGTCCATTACAAAAGTAGATGGAAAGCTTTATCTGATCGAGTAAAAGCTTCATTTTCTGAGAGTTTCTGACTGAAGGTTAAATAAGACTTTCCTTTCTCATCAGTTTTATTTTAAATAAAATGTTATGTAGGCTAAACATGATGGCTAAATTGAAAATCCCTAAGAAAGGAGATTTAATAAAATGAAGAAATACTTTGAAATATATGGTCCCCTTATTATTAAATAAAAGAATATAATTAATTTATTTTTTCCAAGTAGAGAAATATATCCATAAGAAGGACAATTAACATCCAATATAGATAAGTTTATTTGAAAGATAAAATTAGACATTTACCTAGGATGCTCTTCATAACTGAAAAGATTATAACTGAGAAAATTTAGAAAGCAAATCTGCATAAAACACGGTACTCAAAAAATTCTCATCTGAATTTTGATTATTATTATTATTATTTTTTGTTGCAGTATAGGAGTGGCCAAAATTGTGGAATCTTCTGGGGAAAGTGTATTTTTGAGGTTTGACATAATAACACCACTTTTTGGGGGGGGAGTTTCAATATAATCAGATTCCACTACTGGAATTGCCTGGGAATAGCCCAGGCCTTAACCCAATTGAAAATCTATGGAGCCGACTAAAGAAGTTCCGACTAGTCAGAAGTGACCCAGCAACCTGCCTTCCTCAATGGATTAATTATCCTCAATGATTCTAGTTATCCTCTGAAGTTGGTGTCTGTCTTGTTGTGTTGCAGAGCCAAACCAGACAATTATAGAGGTGCAGATGACAGACTCAATAATTCCTCTGTAGAAGTGTATCAGCAGCTCCTTGGGCAGTTTGAGCTTTCTGAGTGGGTGCAGAAAGAACATTCTTTGTTCTGCTTTTTTGATGACGTTTTTGATGTTAGCTGTCCATTTTAGATCTTGCACTTTGGTAGAACCTAGAAATTTGAAGGTCTCTACTGTTGATACTGGGTTGTCTAGTATTGTGAGAGGTGGAAATATGGAAGGCTTTCTCCTAAAGTCTACCACCATTTCTACGGTTTTGAGTGTGTTCAGTTCCAGATTGTTCCGGTCACACCACGAGGCTACTTGTTAAACCTCCTGTCTATATGTGGATTCATCATTGTCTCAAATGAGACCGATCTCTGTTTGTCATCTGCGAATTTCAGTAGTTTAACAGATGGATTGTTAGAGATGCAGTCATTGGTATATGAGAGAAGAGAAGTGAGGAGAGCACACAGCCTTGGGGTGGGGTGGGGGGCTGTGCTAATTGTACAGCTATCTGATGCAATTCTGCTTAGCTTCACCTACTGCTTCCTGTTTGTTAGGAAGCTTATGATCCACTTGCAAGTGTGTTCAGGTACCTGTATCTGGTTTAGCTTAGTTAGAAGTCTGTCTGGAATGATGGTATTAAATGCTGAACTAAAGTCTATAAAGAGGACCCTTGCATAGGTCTTTGGAGATTCAAGATGTTGTAGGATGTAGTGCAGAGCCATATTAACAGCATCATCTGTCGATCTATTTGCTCGATATGCAAATTGCAAGGGGTCTAACAGCAGATCCGTGATGGTTTTCAAGTGGGACAGCGCTAGTCTTTCAAAGGTTTTCATGACAGATGTTAAGGCAACTGGTATGTAGTCATTCAGTTCCTTGATGGTGGGCTTCTTGGGCACTGGGATGATAGTAGAACATTTGAAGCAAGAAGGAACATAGCATAGATTTATTGAAGATGGGGGCCAATTGGTCAGCACAGACTTTTAAGCAAGAAGAAGTTATCTTGTCTGGGCCTGGAGCTTTTCCTGGCTTTTATCTGTGAAATAGGTCTTGCACTTCCTTTTCTGTGGTCACTAGGGGTTGTGAACCCAGTGGGATGGGGTAAGGCTCATAGTAAAGGGTACCCATGTCAGTTAATACTTAAAGGTTACGTATTAACAGACACGGTGATAAAACTGATGATGAAAACTGATGATATGTTGATTGATTCAGTGACCATGCCATTCACAGACAATATTTCATTATGACAGTTCGAAAACAGAAGTTATAAATATATTTAACTTAGCTAAAGTAAGGACTATTGTTGAGACATAAAATCTCCTTTAAAGTTAACTTCTGAAAAAGTGATTTTTTGTTAACACTTTGTAAATTTTATTTACAGGGTCTTAACAAAATTCTACCAACATGTCCTTTCCTTGGCCTTTGCTGTGAAGGAGATCAATGAGAATCCACAAATCCTGTCTAATGTCACCCTTGGCTTCCATATCCATGACAACTATTATCACCCAATGATGACCTATCGGACAACCTTGGACTTACTCTTCAAATCCCAGCAATTTGTCCCCAACTACAAGTGTGACACTATGAAAAATGTTATGGCCATTATAGGGGACTCACCTCTGAAACGTCATCCTATATGGCAGACATTGTAGGTTTATACAAGATACCACAGGTAGGCACTTGAAGAATAGACATAAGTTACATTTCATCTTAAAATGAATTTACTAAAGGAGTTGAATATGTTACTGGCAATATCTTTCAAAAGGATGAATTTGTTTTTCCTTTTAGCTGACTTATGGTTCATTTGCTCCTCGGAATAGTGATAACAGTGAAATGCCATCTTCATACTCCATTGTCCCAAATGAATCTTCTCAGTACATTGGGATTATCCGACTGCTTCAACATTTTGGGTGGATCTGGATTGGGATCCTTACTACTGATAATATGAATGGAGAACGTTTCTTGCAGACCATGGAAACCCTCCTTTCCCAACATGGAATCTGCTCTGCTTCCATCCAAAGAATCCAGTATTTAACACAATGGGATAAAATGTATGAAATGATTGGAAAAGCAACAATTATTTATAATGGCATAGCTGATGAGAAGATCAATACCTTTATTGTGTGTGGAGATGCTTTGACAATTGTATGGGTGACTACTATTATATTCATTCTTGATCCTGGAGTTGGGCAGAGTTCCTTGGGGAAAGTGTGGATCATGACTGCCCAGATTGATTATGTCTTAACAGTAATGCAAAGAAAATGGGATCGCCAGTTCTTTGATGGTGCCATTTTATTCACAATTCACTCAACAGAAATTCCAGGGTTCAAGGAATTCCTGAAGTCGATAAAACCTCCTTGGATTCAAGAAGATGGATTTTTTCCACTTTTCTGGGAACAAGTGTTTGATTGTTTATTGCCATCACCTCATTCGACCCCAGAGGACAACGATATTTGTACTGGAGAGGAAAAGCTGGAGGATATTCCTGGGTCTATGTTTGAAGTGCATCTTTCTGGGCACAGCTATAGTATCTACAATGCTGTCTATGTGTTGGCTCAAGCTTTACATACTCTCTTCTTACTTGGATCTAATCACAGGCATTTGAGGAGACATAAATTATTAGACTATGAAGATACACAGCCATGGCAGGTGATTTGTGTTGTAAAAATATATTATATGAAACTATGGTAAATACAAAGTTAGACTATATGATTCAAACAGGGAAGAAGCAACTGTTCAAAAAGTTCATCCTTTGATAAAATTTATATTTATTCCTTTATTTCCGTACTTCAATATATTTTCCATTTTACTCCATGAACAACTTCAGAATGCAAGGATTAAGACTTAAATGAAGTGAGATCCGGGTCCTGGTTTTCAAATTCCTATAGCTTTTTAGGCATTTCACTGACTGATATTATTATTTTTTAAAAAATATTTTTATTATACATTTTCCTTTATTATACATCACATTTCCAGGTTTGTAATGACAGTGTACTGGTTGTATCATCCTTTTTAAGTGTACATAATATTATACACCCTGATTATAACCATTATTCTCGTAGTCATACGAGTATAGTCTCTTTTCAATACATCATATTGTATGTCATAGTTATAACCATTATTTGCATAGCTGTACCATAACGCTCTATACATTTATCACTCTATATGTTTTAATCTATAGTCACGTACCATCCAATAGTATTATTGCTTATAATATATATTCTTATTTATATCTATATAACTGTATTTATTTTTATTTTGTTAATCTTCTTTCGTTATTAAGTTACTAATCTCTGCACCTGATATCTAACCATTTGTACAATGAATCCCATGTTAATCGGGAGAAGGGCGGTATAGACATCTAATAAACTCTAAACTCACACTCTTAAGTAATACTGTAATTCCTCTTTATCTTTAAGTTCCATCGTTAACCTGTCCAATTCGGCACATTCTAATATTTTCTTTATTACCTTTTTATTATTGTACTTTTGTTTTTCCAATTTTGTGCATATGTGATTCTAGCTGCTGTTATTACATGTAACATTAAGTATGTAATTCTTCTATTGTATTTCCCCTTGTATTATACCTAGTAAGAATAGTTCTGGTTTTAGATCTATTTGTTGTGCTGTCATCCCTTCTAACCATCTTTTTATCTTTGACCAATATTTTTTTGCCGTTGGGCAGGTCCACAACATATGATAGTAGGATCCTGGTACTTGTTTACATTTCCAACACCCTGGTGACATTTTCGGGAACATTTTTGATATTCTTGCTTGTGGCAAATGCCATCTATAAAACATTTTGTACAGGTTTTCTTTGTATGCTGTTGACATCGTTAATTTGTAATTTCTTTCCCATAACTACCGATATTATTGAAGACAACAGAAGGATTCTATTTAGTTGTGTCAGCTATCTTTCAGTCTTTACCATGTTCATAGAAGCCTTATGTCTGTGAGAATTGAATGAAATGAAAAATGGGTGGGAAGTCACAAGAAGATCAGTCAGGTGAGGCTTACTTAGAAAATGAGGAAGAGATCAGAGAGGGAATGTGATTTTGGAAATCTAGTTCCACATCATTTCCTAGGCTATGTTTGACTGGGGAAAAACTTGCTGCAATTCATTTCTATCATTTGACTATGACTCAGAAAAGAAGAATCTGACCCTTTGAATTATTCCCCCAAATGCAGAGGGCAGCAAACAGGTTCTCAAGAGGTTGGAGAAATAATCTTTCCATATATTCAGAGTTTCTCATTCAAAAGCTTACTACTACTAAGACAAAATAACTGATATCTTTCTATTCTTTGTTTTCTGTTTTTTTTAATTCCCAATAATATAGCTTCACCAATTTCTTAAAGGCATGAAATTCAATAATTCTCTTGGAGACATCATAACATTTTATGATCAAAAAAACATGGAGGGTGGATTTGATATTGTCAACATAGTCACTTTTCCCAATTCCACTTTCCAGAGACGTCAGATTGGAAAAGTGGATCCTGATGCTCTCAAAGGACAGGAATTAATCATTAATGAGGACATGATAGCTTGGCATAGATCATTTAACCAGGTATGGTTTCCAGAAGTTTTTGTGAGGAGATACCATTTTCATATGGATTGATTTGGCTTGGAAATTTACTGTTCTTCTTCTAGGCAACCCACGAGAACTAAACAGATTAAAATGAAATGACATTTTTCCACTTTAATTGTTGAAAACTAACTTCACTAATATTATGTACATTATTTATTAGACATCCCCCAAATAGCAAACTGAAAATGTGAAAGAAAATAAATGCATTTAAATGACTACATTTCTTTAGTTGAGTCAAACTTGATGTGATTTAAAGCAAATTTGACTGACTCATTCCTTCTGATTAAATGGATGAATTGATGTAATGAATCACATATTCAATTTCTGGTATCTTACAAAATTGGAAATCTAGATCTAGTACGCTCACAGATTTCAGGTTGATTTGAAATACACTCTGAAATCCTATTTATTTCTTGATCCGTTTATACATAGTTCAGATAGGATGTATCTTTTTAGTGTAACAGTGAAACACAATTAACAACTGATTTTTATTCAAAATAAGAAATCCTAATTTTTTCAACATCTTTGATATTGAAAACCAGGTGCTCCCCATCTCTGTCTGCAATGAACATTGTCAGCCTGGTTATCAGAAAAGGAAGAATGAAGGGAAAAAATTCTGCTGTTATGATTGCGTTCCATGCCCAGAAGGGAAAATCTCAAATACGATCGGTATGTTAATAACATGTCTAATTTTGTTGCCATAGAGATGAACTTGAAATATCATCCAGAGTGCCACTACAGACAAGTACACCATGTGGGTATTTTTGGAAAGGTATTCTGCAACATGATTTCAGCTAATTAGTTTTCAGGTTGCATATTCATCAGTTTTTATTTGGAAACAGCAAAATGATGGTAAAATATAAAAAATCTAGATATATTACAGTATCTGAAAATGGGATAAACAATTAGATTATCCTCTTTTCACGAGCCCATAATCCCTTCAAGGGTGAAATCTGGGCAACTGAATGGAGCTGAATGTTTACTAGATGGATTCCCTTTCTGTCACCAATGCAGAGTTTTTTCAGTAGATATATTCTCATTATGCCCAGAGAGAGAAATATCTGCCTCTACCTAGGATCGAACTCACAGCCTCCTGATTGTGAGGTGAGAGCTCAACCTCTAGGCCACCGTGCCACCCAAGCTCTAAACAATGAGATTTTTAGAATTTTGTTTATTTATTTAGAAATGGTATGTGACAAAAATAATAATAACAACAATAATAATATATTTTAAATGCTAATTATTTCCATTTCCCAATTACATTTATTATGCTCCATTTCTGCACTGTGACTTCTTTGGAAAATCTTTGCTACTCATATTTTCCCTAGAATGTGCAAAAAATGAATATATATATATATACCATTTTTTGATGCCCTAAGTCCAGTATTTTATTTATGGGGATAAACACAAAGATGAACTTTAAAAGAAGTGACGAATGAAAAATTAGAAAATAAAATTATTAAATAAAAATGATGTTTTGTAGCATCAAAAAATTCTGGTTTTGATGTAGTTTGTCCTTGAAATAGATATAAAATATTGATCTTTTTGGAATTTCCTCCTTGATAGTTTGTCTTCCCTTTTCAATTGAAATTTGAAAACATTTCATATGCACCAAGACAAATTCCTTGTGTGTCCAATCATACTTGGCCAATAAAAAAATTCAATTCAATTCTATTCTATTCTATTCTATTCTATTCTATTCTATTCTATTCTATTCTATTCTATTCTATTCTATTTCATTTTCACACATTTACTTGCTTTCAATGTCCTGGAGATCCATGAGCAAATTATAACAAAAAGGAATGCATCATGAAAACAATTAGCTACTTGTCTTATGGAGAACTTTTAGGATTCAGTTTAACCACTGTTGCTACTCTACATTTATTCACTGCAACATGAGTGTTTGTTTTTTTTTTCCAATTTCAGACATGGTAGCTTGTGTCCAATGTCCAGAAGATCAATATGCAAACCAAGAAAGAAAGGGATGTCTCCTGAAAAGGATAAACTTTCTGTCTTATGAAGAACCTCTAGGGTATAGTTTAGCTTGTCTTGCTGCTGTGTTCTCCCTCATTACAATATGGGTGCTGGGAACTTTTATTAAGTACAAGGACAGCCCTATTGTAAAAGCCAACAACCGGAATCTCACCTACACCCTCCTCATCTCCCTTCTCTTCTGCTTCCTCTGCTCCTTGCTCTTTCTTGGACAACCTGGGAGAGTGACCTGTCTCCTGAGAGAGTCTGCATTTGTTCTCATCTTCTCATTGTCCATCTCTTGTGTGTTGGCCAAAACCATCCTTGTTTCTCTTGCCTTCAAGGCCACCAGGCCAGGATCTCGGATGAGGACATGGGTGGGGAAAAGACTGGCTGTTTCTATTGTCTTTTCTGCTCTCTATTCCAAGCAAACATCTGTATTGTGTGGTTGTCCACCTCTTCCCCATTCCCAGAATTAGATGTGCACTCAATCACTGAAGAAATGATTCTACAATGCAACGAGGGGTCAGTTGTTATGTTTTATTGTGTCCTGAGCTATATGGCCCTCCTTTCATTTGCTAGCTTCATTGTGGCTTTCCAGGCTCGTAAACTGCCCAACAGCTTTAATGAAGCCAAGTTCATCACCTTCAGCATGTTGGCTTTCTGCAGTGTGTGGGTCTCCTTTGTGCCAACCTACCTGAGCACCAGGGGAAAAGCCATGGTGGCTGTAGAGATCTTCTCCATTTCATCCTCCAGTGCTGTGCTCCTAGGATGCATTTTTTCCCCAAGTGTTATATTATTGTGTTTAGGCCTGATTTAAACAACAAGGAACAATTAATAAAGAGACATTCTTGAACGTATTTTTCTTTGCTTGATTATGTTTTTAAGTTAGTAAGAGTAAGATTCATCAAAATTAGAAAACTTTTTCTAAGTGAAAAGTTAAGGGTGTCTACTATATAGTCACAGAAGTAATTTAACATAATGTAATGTAAAAACATTTCTTTTAAAATCAGCAATTATTTTTATTAATAAAGAAAGCAAACAAAATTTATCATCCTGAATCATTATTGGCAGGATGATCTAACACGTGTTTGGTTGAGTTTGTTCCTTGTTCACTACCAGCAACAGTCTGGATATCTGTTGTCTTATTTTATCTCCTTCACAATAAGACAATAAGATTTGTTGTCTTATTTCATCCATACTTATATCCGCTTATCCATCAAGTACACATGGGCACGATCCAAACTGCATGACACAATTTATCTTATTGTTGTCAATGTTATTGTTTACTATTGTGATTGGTATTATCTTTTAATATTATTGTAAATAGATTCTTGACTCTTGCTGGTCTATGACCATAATAAACTTTATATTCTATTCCATGAGATGCAAAACATTGCATAGGTGTGATCCAGTCCAGAACCTCAGTTTCCTCCCTATTCCAAACAGTTAACATCATGCAACTAATCAACTTAAAGAGCCCGTAGCTTTTATGATACCCTTGTGGGTGCATTAGTCAACCATGGGCAGACTGATCTCTTAGATTTAGCCTCACTGCAGCTGAAAGTACCTGATGGTAATCAGGGCATAATATGACCATGACAAGAGAAACACCAAGAGCCACCACCCCCGCTCCAATTTTAGATGTTATTGTCACTACTCCAACAGAAATACCCAATCAAGTATGCCCCCACAGTCTCATTATCAGACCCTGAATGATTTGGGATAGGCCCTCTACTAGGGAAAGCAGATTAAAATCCCCGAAGACCATGAGTTTGTCAACCCAAAAATGAAGTCAAGAAGGTCAGGTTGGGAGGCTACAACCTATAAGGGAGGCTGGTGCAGCAGCAACAATGCCAATTGATCCCAACCTATTGAACAGGTTTCACATTCAAGAATCTGTGGTGGAGCATCCTTCAAGTCTTTAGAAACTCCTGGCTGGTGATCATTATACTGCCACCCATGCCTTAGATTTTCCACTGATGTCACACCTGAAGCTGGGTATATCTCCTACAGTTCCACCCATCCTTCTGGACCCAGACTGGTCTAAGTAATACATGTTTCAGGTGACCCAGTCCCTTCTTGGGGGAGTAATACCTAAAGGGTATTACATCTTCTGGACAATGTCACTCAAATTAGCTCCATGTTGGACTTCAATTTTAAAAGCAGAATCTGTGAGGTGTGGGGGTTTGCAAGGTGATCTGAGAAGATTTTGAGCCCATGGAACCAGAGGAAGTGGACAAGACCCTCTCGGCTGCTAGTTTAGCCACTTGCGTATTAGCTCCATTCCCCTCCTGACTTATTAAAGCTGTGTGGAAAGGAACATTGGATTGAGTCTGGTGAGAATTAACTTTCTTTGATAAAAGGAATGGTCCCAACAGCTCTTGAAGAGAGGGTAGTGTGCCCCCTCCTTAAAGGAGCATCACTCAACCCAAGCAGGCTGGACAATTTTCACCAAATTTCCAACCATCTCTTTTTAGAGATCAGAGGTGGGTTTCAGCAGGTTCTGACCAGTTCTGGAGAACTGGTAGCACAAATTTTGAGTAGTTCAGAGAACCGGTAGTAAAAAGTGTGACTGGCCCCGTCCCCGTCCCCATATATTCTCTGCCTCCCAAGTCCCAGCTATTGGGAGGAAATGGGGATTTTGCAGTAACTTTCCCCTTGATTGGGGAGAGAATTGAGATTTTACAGTATCCTTCCCCTGCCACACCCACCAAGCCATGCCCACCAAGCTATACCATGCCCACCAAGTCACACCCACAGAACCAGTAGTGAAAAAAAATTGATAAATTTTATAAATAATCTTTGATTTTCCAGGGTTACCCATTCTCTAATCCATGTTAAACTTGAGGCTTTATAATATTTTTCCCATGCCGGGAGTCCAAATCCACCTCTAGTTTTGTCATCTTGTAATAAACTTAATTTAATTCTTGATTTTTTCCCCTCCCACACAAATTTTGTAGCTATTTTATCCAAATTGCTAAAAAATTTCTTATCTAATTTTATTGGGATTGTTTGGAATAAATAAAGGAGCCTTGGCAGTATATTTGATTTTATTGTTGCAATTCTCTCCAGAAATGACAATTTTAATTTTCCCCATTTTTCCAAATCTTCTTTTATTTTTTGGACCAAAGGTCCATAGTTATTCTGTTTTATCATTGTAGTTCTGGCTGCCATATATATTCCTAGGTATTTCACTTTTCTGACTACCTGCAATCCTGAATCTTTTGCTAATTTCTCTACATGTTTTGCTGTTATATTTTTTGTTATCATTTTAGTCTTCTCCTTATTAATTTTTAGATTGGCTACATTTCCAAATTCCTCAATTTCTTTTATTAATTTGGGTGTTATTTTTATTTGATCTTCTATGAAGAAGACAAGGTCATCCGCAAAGGCTAGGACCTTGTATTCTTCTTTTTTTACTTTTAATCCTTTTATTTCTTTATTTGACCTGATTCTGATTAGCAAGTTTTCCAGAGTCATAATAAAAAGTAAGGGCGACAATGGGCAGCCCTGCCTTACTCCTTTATTTATTCCAAAGAATTTTGTTGGGTCCCCATTTACTAATACACTACCTTTTGATTCTTATATATTGACGATATCATTCTTGTAAATTTCTCTCCAAATTTCATATTTTTAATTTGGTGTGTCATAAACTGCCAATTAACTTGGTCAAATGCTTTTTGTGCATCCAGAAATATCAGTGCTACCTGTCTTTCTGGATGCATCTCATAGTATTCTAAAACATTTATTACCATTATATTATTTTTTATTTGTCTTGTAGGCAAGAAACCGTTTTGATCCTGATGTATTCTATTATTTAAAGTATTTAAAGTATTATATTATTTAAAGGAGATAATAACTCAATACTATCAAGAGCTTTATGAGAAAGATGAAGTAACAACAGAGCAAATAGAACAATACTTAAGTGGGGAAGGGATGTCAATATTAACAGAGGAAGAAAAAGAATCATTAGATAAGGAAATTACTATGAGGGAGTTAAAAGAAACTTTGAAGAGACAAAAAAATAACAAAACGCCGGGGACCGATGGCCTACCAATGGAGTTTTACAAAAGTTTAGGGGACTCACTAAATGAGATACTATTAGAAATATATAATGAGGCATTGATGGAGGCAAAGTTACCAAATACATGGAGGGAAGCATATATTTCCCTGATACCGAAAGAGGGAGCAGATACAACATTAATAAAAAATTATAGACCGATCTCCTTATTAAATACCGATTATAAAAATTTCATGGGCATAATTGCAAATAGGATGAAAAAAATATTAAATAATAGAATACATCAGGATCCTTGCAGACATTTCATTTATTGGTACATGTTGGCTTTTTCTAAACTCTGAATATCTGGTTCTGTCCATTGGTGTGCAGTCCTATAACTTTACAGAAATATAGACACACTTCGCCCCAATCCCTCTGGGAAGAGATCCTACATATGTCATCAGGGTCATCTACAGATTGCTAAATCAGGATCCTGCTAGGACTCATGATGTTATCTAGATTGGGTAATGAAACATATGCCAGAAAACAGCAAAACGCAGAGAGCACCAAGGATCCCTCATTTCCACCCAGAGCTACACATATTCTCCTTTTTTGGTACCCTGTTCTCTGTAAGCACCTGTCCCTGTATCCTATATTCTGAATTAAAATAGTTAAATCCAATACATCATCTTTCTTTCTGTGTCCATGTATCTACATTGTAAAAAAATCAGGTGATTTTTTAAATTATTTTTTATTTCAGAAAGAGGGGAAACACTTTTTCAAATTGACAAATAACAAGTAGGTAGGTTTTGTAAGGCCAGCTAGGGGAAAATATTTCAATAGATAATTAACTCTTCCTGGAATTGGTCCAAATTACTATCATATGTTTATTTGCTCAAAGCTCCAGAGATTTTCTAGAAAGCAGTTAAAAGTAGAAAGCAAGTTTGAAAGAGGTTATAAACTAATCCTGGTTCAATGGAGAGCTTCGGGGGGTGGAGGGGTGGAGGAGTGGGAAGAGTCGAATAGGACTATTGAGTTCAATTTCTCCAGCATCTGTTCTTTCTTTGATCAGACCAATTTCAACTCTCAGTTGAAGAAATCTCAGTCGTTATTCAAGCACGTGTCTGTATCTCTATCAAAATGAAAAATTTAGATTGATGCTTTGGTCTCTGGACATGTGTTGGGAAGATCCAGGATGCTAGGTCAGATCCATTGGTGTGGCTTGATATTTTGGAGACCTCTTTGGGAAGATGTTTTGGCTGCTGCTGTGTTATTCATTCTGATGTTCCTAGTGATAAAAGTGGATGCACTCAAGTGCCCAGAAGTTGATCCTATTCCAATTCCACATGAATGGTACCAACCAGGTGATCTTATCATTGGAGGGATGACTTCACAGAACCTCTATGCCTTCAGCGAACATTCGTTTCATGAACATCCATCTCAGGAGCTCTATGGACTTTCAGAGTAAACAAAATCCACTCTTTTCTTCATGTAATGATTCCTTGGTTGTTGTTCTTTTCCCACTTATTCATATCTCTATGAAAAAAGGTCCATAAAGGAAGCAGATCAAGTAAATGCTTCAGTTTCTGAGAGTTTCTGACTGTAGGTTAAAAAGGACTCTTCTTTCCCATCAACTTTATTTCAAATAAAATGTTACGTAGACTAAATATGATGGCTAAATTGCAAATCCCTAAGAAAGGGGATTTAGTAAGATGAAGAAATACTTTAAAATATATGGTCCCCTTATTATGAAATAAAAGAATAGAATTAATTTTTTCCAGGAAGGGAAATATATCCATAAGAAGGACCATTGCCATCTAATTTAGATAAGTTTATTTGAAATATAAAATTAAAAATTTACCTAGGATGCAGTTTATAACTGAAAAGATTATAACTGAGTAAATTTAGAAAACAAATTTTGATTTTTTTTTCTTGAAGTATAACAGTGCTTGAAGCAATGAAAATAGGCAGATTTTTTTCTACTCCACCTGATTAGAAATAATTAATAATACTTAATCTAATTCATCATTGCCTTCAATATTTGAGGAGTAATTTCCCAGGTGTAACGTAAATCATGATAAAAATTTCCTGTTATAAATAATAGATAATTGGTTGACCCATTAACCCATTTCTTTCATGAATTTTCTGAGCAGTTTTCACTCCAAATGAAATGTGAAAGCTGTTCTTCCACTAAAATATCATAATATTTGGAAGGGGAAGAAGGGGTGAGATTATGGATTGTTACAGAATATCATGACACTTAAGAAATGATGGATGAAAATTCATACAATAAAAAAAAACTTTTTTGTGAAAGAGTGAAAATGAATCAAAAATGGGACAAGCATCTAAATTTCAGTCTGACATTATTTGAAATATAGACATACAAATATAGTTAGAGAATTCAAGGCAGAGTTAGCCCATGATAAGATGAGCAGCCAATAAATGTGATAAATTTAAATGTATGTATGTATGTATGTATGTATGTATGTATGTATGTATGAATATACCTCTCAATACTGTTCTATGCATTGTACAATTGTTTCACAAAAGACTTTCTTTATTTGCAGTGTGATCACAAAATTCTACCAGCATGTCCTTTCCTTGGCCTTTGCTGTCAAGGAGATCAATGAGAATCCACAAATCTTGCCCAATGCTACCCTTGGATTCCACATCTATGACAGCTACAACAATCCTAAAATGACCTATCGGACCACTTTGGACTTACTTTTCAAATCAGATAGATTTCTCCCCAACTACAAATGTGGACTTCGGAAAATTCTCCTGGCCATCATTGGAGGACTTGGATCAGATACTTCATCCCATATGGCAGAAATTCTAGAGCTCTACAAAATCCCACAGGTGGGTCCAGGGGTCAGGGGGTTTATCTTGTTTCTGTTAACCGATTTAAAGAATTAATCAATTGATTAAATGTACCCAAGAGCATCCTTAAGTCTTCTTTCTCATAAATCCCATCTAAGATTTAACAAGTTATTGTTAAATCACTTAAAACCATTTAAAAACCATTAAGAAAACCATTTAAATATTAGCCAGCAGTATGCAGCAGCTGCCCAAAAAAGCCAACACAGTTCTAGGTTGCATAAACAAAGGGATAGAATTAAGATCATATTAAAAGTGTTAATACCACTTTATAAAGCCTTGGTAAGGCCACGCTTGGAATATTGCATTCAGTTTTGGTCACCATGATGTAAAAAAGATGTGGAGACTCTAGAAAGAGTGCAGAGAAGAGCAACAAAGATGATTAGGGGACTGGAGGCTAAAACATATGAAGAACGGTTGCAGGAACTGGGTATGTCTAGTTTGATGAAAAGAAGGACTAGGGAAGACATGATAGCAGTCTTCCAATATCTCAGAGGTTGCCACAAAGAAGAGGGAGTCAAGCTATTCTCCAAAGCACCTGAGGGTAAGACAAGAAGCAATGGGTGGAATCTAATCAAGGAGAGAAGCAACTTGGAACTAAGATTTAATTGTTAGAACAATTAATCAGTGGAACAAGTTGCCTCCAGAAGTTGTGAATGCTTCAACACTGGAAGGTTTTAAGAAGATGTTGGATAACCATTTATCCAACACCTTGATATCTACACCATGTAGATACCTATACCATGAAGTGGTGTAGTGTTTCCTGCCTAAGCAGGGAGTTGGACTACAAGACCTCTAAAGTCCCTTCTAGGTTATTCTTTTTTTTTTTTATTTATTTACACTTTATTGATTTTTTAAGACAGATTAAATATAATAACAACTTTGTTTGACATCGGATTTGCAGTGTTTATACATATGTACATGAAAGAAATATCTGGTGTCTTTTATACTATACATTTCTAATTAATTTCTGCACCTTTAAACTCCTTCCTTAATTCTATCATTTATCCATTCGTACCATCTTCCCCACACAGTATCGTAATCTGAATTTTCATCATCACTTATTTCGTGCGTTAATTTACTTGTCTCTGCACACTCTAATATTTTGCTAATTATAAGGTCATCTGGTGGTAGGTCTTTCTTTTTCCAGTATTGAGCATATGCCAGTCTGGCAGCTGTAGTAATATGTATTAGAGGTGGACCTTTTCCTTTCCATGCCCTTTCTTTACCATTCCCAGGAGAAATATTTCTGGAGTCAAGTCAATTTCTTCTTTGAGTATGTCTTTCAACCATCTCCGAATTTTGCTCCAGTATCTTTTTGCTTCGGGGCATGTCCACCACATGTGAAAGAAGGTGCCCTGCCCATGACCGCATTCCAACAATTTGGGTGCACATTGGGAAACATCTTTGATAATCTTGCAGGGGCTAAATGCCACCTATGGAGCATTTTATAATGATTTTCCTTATACGTGGCTGCTCTAGTTAATTTATAATTTTTATTCCACGCCTCTTCCCATTCATTAAAGTTCAAACTATGCCCAATGTTTCTCTCCATGCTCTCAATTGGTTTCTAATTGTATCCTCATCTCTATCTTCATCTAGTAAATAATTATATAGCTTGGCCAGCGCTTTTTTTCCCTGGTCCCATCAAGATTTTGTCCAATCCGTTATATCTCAATTCTATGCCAAATTCATCTTTATCTTTCTGGTATCTTGATTTTATTTGCAGGTAAGTCCACCAATCTAAGGTTATGCCTTGGTCTTTCAGAGCATCATTTGATTTGAGGTTTCCCCCTCCGTCAATGATATCTTTATATCTGCACAGTTTCTCCATTCCCCACCTGTTGGGGTAAATCAATGCCTCTACCGTAGAAAGCCAATTTGGAACTTTTGTATAGTGTCTCTGCCTGATCCCCGCCCACATTTGTATTAAGGAGTCCCTAATTTTATGCCTGTGGAAATAGGTTTTCTTCTTCTTGTCTTTGTCCCATAAGTATGAATGCCACCCTCTCTGTAAATCGTGGCCTTCTAGCATTAGGATTCTCTTGTTCTCTAAGGTGATCCATTCCCTTATCCAAATCAACTTTGCTGCTCTGTAATACATTTCCCAATTCGGGAGACCAAATCCTCCCACGTTCCTTTTTTCCTGTAGAATTTTGAGTGAGATCCTCGATTTTTTTCCTCCCAAACGAATTCCCTAATAATCTTATTTAATTTTAGGAAAAAAATTTTCTCTAAAATCACTGGTAGATTTTGATATAAAAATAGGATCTTGGGGAGGATGTTCATCTTAATTGCCGCAATTTTGCCTATAAGTGACAATTTAATCTTTTTCCATCTATCCAAATCTTGTTTTAATTTATTAATTAGTGGGGTATAATTATCGTCTCTTAGAGATGAGCACCTTTTGGTTAGCCAAATTCCTAGATATTTTATTTTTGGGACAACCTTTAGGCCCAAAGTTCCTTCTATCTCGTTCTTCTGCGCTTCCATTATATTCTTAGTTAATATTTTGGTTTTAGATTTGTTCAGTTTAAAGCCAGCCACCTCTCCATATTTACTCAATTCCTCTAGTACTTTTTGTCCTGATGTTAATGGGTCTTCTAGTATTAGTGCCACGTCATCCGCAAAGGCTTGTGTTTTATAGGTCTCATTTCTAATTTTTAGGCCTTTAATTTCCTTGTTATTTCTAATCTTACGTAGCAGAACTTCTAGAGCCAAAATGAATAACAGCGGTGACAAGGGGCAGCCCTGCCTTACTCCCTTTCTGATTTGGAATGTTCTTGTCCTGTCTCCATTAACTAAGATGCTCGCCCTCTGATTGTCATAAATGGTCTTTATCATCTTTTCGAAGTTTTGCCCGAATCCCATTATTTTAATTTGTTTGGTCATAAAATTCCAATTTAAATTGTCGAATGCCTTTTGGGCATCCAAGAAAACTAAGGCCAACTGCTTTTCTGGGTGTTCTTCATAGTATTCTAGAATATCTAATACAATTCTCAAATTGTCCCTAATTTGTCGCCCCGGAAGAAATCCATTTTGGTCTTTATGAATCCAATTATTTAATATTTTTTTGGTTCTTTCTGCCATTATACACATGAATAATTTGTAATCAGTGTTTAGGAGCGAAATCGGTCTGTAATTTTGGATTTTTTGGGAGTCGGCACCTTCTTTCGGCAGGAGTGTGACATGTGCTTCCCTCCATGAATCAGGAATTTTTGAGCCCGTCAAAACCTCATTAAAGATTTCCATTAGTTTGGGTTGTAAAATTTCTTCCAATTTTTTGTATATTTCTCCCGGGAATCCATCCGGGCCTGGTGATTTGTTGTTTTTGAGTTTGGAGAGGGCTTTTTTAAATTCTTCAATTGTTATCTTCGCGTTTAACATCTCCTTCTCTTCCTCCGTTATTTTTGGGAGCTCCGCGTTTGCCAAGTATTGGTCTATTTTTTCTTCCGAGGCCTCCTCTTCTTTATACAAGGATTCATAGTACTCTCTCGCTCTTTCCAATTTATCTTCTTCTTTATTTAGAGGGTTTCCCTTAGTGTCTTCTAGTATCTGAATTGTCGCTTTTTCCTTTTCCTTTTTTAATTTATAGGCCAGCCACCTGCCCGATTTGTTGGCATTCTCAAAATAGTACTGCTTTGTTCTTTTTATGTTTTGGGCTAGCTCCTCTTGCTCTAGGATGTTTAATTTATGTCTCCACACCAGCCAATTTTCTTTTGCTACAGTATCTCCAGGTATTTTTTGGAGTTTCCTTTCTGCTTCATCTAAATGCTTAATAAGATCTTCCCGGGATTTCCTTTTTAATTTATTTTTATATGCAGTGTATGATATTATTACCCCTCTTAGATAGGCCTTCATTGTGTCCCATACTATTTCACGGGGTGTCCCTTGATTCTCATTTTCCATAAAAAAGGTCTTTATTTCTCCTTTCAATTTTTCTACACACTCTTTGTCGCCGAGTAGATTTGTGTTGAGCCTCCATCTCTGTTGTTTCTTTCTCTTTGTGATTCTCCATTTTATTTCTAGGGGGTTGTGGTCAGCCCAAATATTTGGGCTAATTTCTGCTGTCTCTATTTTTAATCCCAACGACCTGGTGACCCAAGCCATGTCTATTCTCGACCATGATTTTTGCGGATTAGAATAGAATGTATACTGTCTTTCACTTGGATGCAAGGTTCGCCATATATCAACTAAACTCATTTCCTCCACCAAATCGAAAAAAGCTTTTGGTAAGGTCGCCCTTTTATTTTTGTTCATTTTATTACTTTTGTAGTCATTGTCTGGGTCTATGATTCCGTTGAAATCTCCTATCATACAAAGTTCATTGTATTCCATTTTCCCTATTTGTTCGCGAAGCTTTTGGAAATATTCTCCTTGTTTTTTATTTGGGGCGTAAATGCCCACAAGTAATATTTTAGTGTTTTCTCTCGTAATTTCAACCATGAGGGTTCTTCCCTTTGTATCATTATATTTCAATTCTGCTTCAATTCCTTTTTTAACATAGATTACTACCCCTCTCTTCCTTTTTTCAGCTAATGAGGTAAATAGTTTACCATATTTCTTAAACTCCAAACGTTTACCCTCATCCTTTTTTATGTGGACCTCCTGTAAACAGATTATATCCATATTTTGTTTTGCTAATTTTGTAAGTGTTAATTTCCTCTTTTTACTATCGTTTAATCCATTAACGTTTACTGAAATTAATTTCAAGTCATTCATTCTTGTTTTCCTTGCTCGGTCTTAGTTCTTATTTAGTCTTACGGCTCTTACTGGTCTTATTATTTTTTTTTCCTTGGCTTCTTCTTCGGTCTTTTTCTCCTCCGCGGTTCCTTCCTCTTCTAAATTTGTCACCTCTACTTCCTCCTTACTGTTCTGTTCTTCTTCTGCACCCTTAACTGATCAAGGAAGTCTTGTGCTGTGCTCAAGCTATCTATTTTTATTTTTCTCCCCTGCCAGGTGATTAACATCCCCTCCGGTAAGAGCCATCTAAATAATATATTTCTTTTGTTCAATTGCACAGCCAAAAATCTGTAATCCTTTCTCACCTCCCTCACTCTTCTTGGAATCTGTTTTAATATTATCACTTCTTTTCCTCTGTAAGTTATTTGTCCGTCTCTCGCCATACTGTATAGGTTGTCTTTTACTTTCTTTCTCGCGAACCTGATGTGGACTTCTCTGGGGAGCCTATTCCTCCTCGCGTAGTTTGTTTGGACTCTATAGACGTCGTCCAATTCTCTGATGATCTCACATTTATCTTGTTGAAGTACTTCTGCGATTAGTTCCGCCATCTTCTCTCCCAGATCCTCGTCTTTATCTTCTTCCACATTTTGAAAATGCAGGTAAAACGACGCCCTGTCCATCTCTAATTGTATTAACGAATCTTCTAATTCCTTATTTTGCATCGTCAGTGTCTGGTCTACCATGTCCAGCTTCTTCTCATTTAGTTCTATTTTTTGCTCCGCCTTCTGGATTCTTTGTTCATTGTTAGAAATTGAGACTTGGATCTCATTCATCTTCTGATCCAGTAGGTGGATATCTGTTTTCAGTTCGGTGTGATTGCTGGACATTTTTTCCTGCATGGCCATCATCGTTTCTTGAATTAATGTCAATGTTGACTGCACTGTTAATAATGTTGGTGTTGCTATGGCCTTATCCGTTTTTGGTAGTCCTTCCATTGGCTTTTGGTAGCCGGGGAGGTCATGGATATAGTGGGATTTGAAGGGGTCTTTTTTCCTGTTTTCAGAATTGTTGATGACATGCTCGTCATTTCTTTCAGGATTATTTTTTGTTCGTTGATTATTTTCTCGATATTTCTCCAAATTTTCATACACTAGTTGTCACCTCTTTTTTTTTTTTTTTTCTAGGTTATTCTATTCTATTCTAAAAAGATTTCTTGGTGCAGAATGCAACAACTCATCATGGCCAACTCGCAGGAGGACAAATCGCCACAGGACAATTCAAGAATTCAATTTAACCATTTTCAATAATTTAAAAAATATTTTAAGTTTTGTCGTTCACATTTCATTTTGTCCCTCCTTTTTCATCCTTTCTTTAATAAGAATCTTTTCCTGAGAGGAGTTAGCTGTGGTGAGTTGGCCTAGACTCTTCTTGGTGAATGCCAATGATATTTTAACACATTTGTTGAAAAAAAACATCAATGCCCACGAATTTAAGCATATTCTCAAAATTTGAGAAATTGTGGGTCAGGTCTCAATTCTAATCTGCCAAACCAATTTCTGAAGAGATCCATAAAAATACATGACCAAAACAAAAACCATGTAACATGTCTTGATGTTTTCTTTTAGCTCACATATGGATCATTTCCCCAGGAGGAAATTGATAGCTGTCAATCATCTTCACTTTACTTTATGGCCCCAAATGAGGTTCCTCAATATGTAGGGATTATCCAATTGCTTCAGCGTTTTGGATGGAAATGGATTGGGCTCTTTGCTGCAGACACCGAAAGTGGAGAACATTTTTTGCAGAAATTGGAACCCTTGTTTTTCCAGCAGGGAATCTGCTTAGCTTTCATACAAAGATTTCCAAAATTATTGTGTTTGGATGACTTGGGTAAATTTAACGATATCATGTTTCATTTTTATACACATTTCACAGATGTTAAAACAAATACATGCACTGGGGAGGAAGGCCTGGGAAACCTTCCTGAATCTCTGTTTCAATTGCAGGTGACAGGTCACAGCTACAGTATCTATAATGGGGTTTATGCTGTGGCTCATTCCTTGCATAGCATGCTATCCAAAGGATCCAATTTAAGAAAAAAAAAGGCAGCTGAAATGGCTAAATCTCCAGAACTACAACCTTTTAATGTAACATATTTCATATTTCATCATTTTAAAGATAACTTTCTCTTTTTTCTCTTCTATATTTTGAACTCTTGGAGGGTAAACTGTTCCATTTGGCTGCTGATGTATTCTGTTTTCTGTCTCAAGGAATTCTGCATATGTTATTCACTGATAATACTTTGTAGGTTGCCTTCTTGATCTGTTGAGGAAAACTGGGATTATGAAATTCTTTGCCATCTATAGTCTTTGTTTTGAATTGGCATTTTGTCCAATGAAAGTGAATAACAAATTTGGGAACCAAAACATGGAACTTCTAATGTGTTGATTTCTCTTATCATTGTGAATTCAACTTCATTGCTTTCTTCTTCTTTTTCAAGTAGCTCCACCCATTTCTTCAAGACATTTCTTTCAACAACTCTGCAGGAGAAGGAGTGTCTTTTAATGAGAAGAGGGAAGCTGCAGGAGGATTTGACCTCATCAACGTGATCGTTTTTTCAAACAAGTCTATCCGGAGTGTGAAAGTTGGAAAGCTAGATCCTGATGCATCTCATGGAAATGAATTGATCATTAATGAAAAGCTGATAGAATGGCACAAAGGTTTTAATCGGGTATGGAACTGCACAAATGTAGAGTATATTTTTTTTTACAACTTCTTTAAATAACGGAACAGATTTCAGTTAAAATGTCTCCAACTGATCTCTGCTAGTCATGATTCTCTTTATAGGATGACTAGTTGACTGTATTTTCAACTGATGAAGGAGCTGAATAATTTGGCAATTACCTATGCAAACTTTTTCATGTTATGAGCAGGTTCTTCCAGTTTCTCTGTGCAATGAACACTGTCGCCCTGGATCTTGGAAGAGAAAATCTGAAGAGAAAAGCTTCTGCTGCTATGATTGTGTGCCATGTCAACCGGGGAAGATTTCAAGCAAGATAGGTCAGTTATGAAACTGCAACAATTTGAGAACATTGGGCAGTAAAGGAATTGTTTCATCAAATGTTACAAGAAATTTATTTCTTCTTAAAATTGATGTTTTCTAACATGATTAATTTTTGGGAGGTCCTACAGATGTCATATGTAGACCAAGACTGTATCGTAGCCCAACAATACTATATATGATGGTCTGTCAACTTGCAAAGCTTTCAAGTTGCCATGAGCAGGAGGGAGGGAGAACTGAAGTGAATTCCATACATTCTTCTGACCGCAATCAGAAGGAGGGCGTTAGGTTTCACAGCCAGCCAAAGTGGGTAATTGGAGAATGTGATTTATGACATGGCCAGGGAGGAGGGGAGAGACAGGGTCATAGGGGTACGTAAATCTATGTGGGATCAGTCCTAACTGCATCCCAGTATTGCCGGAATGGTGCTCTTAATAAATGACTATATTTCCTTTGAAGTTTGGATCATGGCTCATGAATTAATTAGGGCATCTTTCGGAAACTTGACATGGTTATCCAAAGCATTAGACAAAAATCTAATGAATATCAAGGGGGAGAAAATTGAAAATTCTCTACTGAATTGTTCTAAAATTGAATGGAAAAGTTCCATATCCAACGTGACAAAACACACCTGAGTAAATAATTGATTTTTGATATAGTTGGTAAATATTTTGGAATAACCCTTGGAATATAGCTACACAGGAAAAAGATCATGAAATGTATTATCAGTCTTCAAACATTACATAAAATGTTTATTAAAAAGTGGTAAGTAGGAAATAGGTGAGTTTTCTTTTGTTCCTTTATCCAGATACAGAAGATGGTTTCAAATGTCCTGAAGATCAGTATCCAAGCAAGGATCAAGATCGATGCCTTAACAAAACAATGAGTTTCCTGTCCTTTGAAGAACCTTTAGGGATCAGTCTGGGCTCAGCTGCTGTTTTCTTCTCCCTCATGACAACCAGTGTGCTCGGAATTTTCCTTAAGCGTAGAGATACCCCCATCGTCAAGGCCAACAATCGAGACCTCACTTACACATTACTCATCGCCCTTCTGCTCTGCTTTCTCTCTTCCTTGTTATTCCTTAGTCAACCAGGGAAAATAATCTGCCTTCTCCGTCAACCAGCATTCGGCACCATCTTCTCAGCAGCTGTTTCTTGTGTGTTAGCTAAAACTATTACCGTGGTTGTCGCTTTCATGGCTACTAAGCCAGATTCTTCAATGAGAAAATGGGTGGGGAAAAGATTGGCTCTTTCCATTGTCCTTTCTTGTTCTTTTCTTCAAGCAGGTCTTTGCATTCTGTGGCTGACAACATCTCCTCCATTCCCTGAGTTAGACATGAATTCCCTTACAGAAACCATGATTTTGCAATGCAATGAAGGCTCCATCTTCATGTTCTATTGTGTCCTGGGCTATCTGGGCTTCTTGGCTATTGCCAGCTTCATTGTGGCTTTCCTTGCCCGTAATTTACCTGACACCTTTAATGAAGCCAAGTTCATCACTTTTAGCATGTTGGTCTTCTGCAGTGTGTGGATCTCCTTTGTTCCAACCTATCTGAGCACCAAAGGAAAAGCCATGGTGGCTGTGGAGATCTTCTCCATCTTGTCCTCCAGTGCTGGGTTATTGGGATGCATTTTCTTCCCAAAATGCTTCATCATTGTGTTGAAGCCAGAATTTAATAGAAGACACCAACTAATCAAACGAAATAATTAAATTAGGTCTACATTTTTATCACTTACAGGAGAAGTAAATTAGCAAAGGAAAATAAAAGATTGGTCTTTTCAATTTTCCTTCCTATCCTCCATTCCATATCAACATTTCTTTTTTCTGGCTGTGATCTCTCCTCCATTATCTAAATTAGTTGTGCCCCCAGTTACTGAAGAAGAGAATACAACAAAGGTCAATTTTCTACAATGCAACTGAGGTCAATTTTCATTTTTTACCATTTCTTGTTGGTAAGGGCCAGCATATAGGCCTTGTGGTCCTGGGCAGCTTCATGATTGATTTTGTTGCCTCTAAATTATCTGTCAGCTTCTGATAATCCACATTCTTTTAGCATGTTCATCTTTTGCAGGATGTGGGTCAACTTTCCGTCAACATATCTGAGCACAAAAGGAAAATTCATGGTAGCTGTGGAGATCTTTTCCAACTGGACCTCCAGCGATGCTTTACTTGCATGTATATTTTTCTGTTAAATGTTCCTAATTGTGCTGAGACCTAAGATAAACAACAGGGAGCAATTAATAAAAGTAATAATAAAATATTTTTATTTATTTATAAAATTTATTGCCTCAGCATTTATTTATTCATAATAACTCTGATGATATATTTTTCTCAGTGTATTGCCAAGTTCTTACATTATACAATATGTAAGCACTAATTGTGCACTCAGTTCAGATTGTCTTATAAAGAATGAAGAAAGAAAGAAAGACATAAAATTTCTGAAACATGTTTTTCTATGTCTGAAACATAAACCTTTTTTCCTATGCTGTTCTATTTCCATTCTATAAAATCAGATTTTAATGCAAATTTAATAAACAGAAATACAATATTATTTTCTTTCTTTTTTCTTTTTATTATTCAAGGATCTTCTTTTTGGATCCTCTTTTAATGTCTAGTAAAAGGACAAAGTCTAGACATAGATTTTGAGTTGGTGACTCTCCCTTGGTTTAAAATAAGTTAACAAGGTGTAATTTATTTTTATTGTTTGCTTAATTTATTGGATTAAAAAAATAGAAGCACTTAGAAAGTTAGCATCATAAAAAAAATGTGTGAATGTGGTACTTCATTTGGTAGAGTATGAAAGCACTGCAGCCAAGAGTTTGAAACTAGTGGTAGTTAAGGGAAGAGTAGTGGAGTTTAATGAAAACAAGTGATTTGATAGATCATCTCATTTTTATATTTATTCATTCATTCATTCTGAAACATTTAAACAATTTTTAAAAGAGTTGAAATAATAAAAACATCTGCAAAATAAATAATTACAAATAGCAGCCCTGATGATTAAACAACTACTAGTAAAGCCAAGGAATGCATCTCTTAACACTTTCTTAGTCCCAGGATACATATTCATATTTTTAAAGCTTTGCAAAAAACCAACATGGATCCAATTTAATATCTGAGTGTATACTATGGTATACATACTCAGTATATTATGGAGTATATCTGTCAGGTGTGCCTCCATTCAAAACTCAAGAAAGGAAAACCCCAACTCCATTTTTGTAGAGAAAGGTACTTTTACTGAATTTGAACTGATAGCAACGAAAGAAAAGCAAGATCTGAAGCAAAAGGTGCGAAAGTTACATATTGAAAGTATCCCCAAATTCCTCCCCCAAAGACCCAGGGTAAATATCCAATCCCCATCCCAATTGGTGTCATGTGGGCAGCATCTCCAGATGTTTTCATCCATCTGGTATTCCAAGATAGTTGACCTTGACTGGGCATAAACAAGTCCACAGTAGAACATAGGAGCAGTCCTCCCTATTTCTTCACACAGGGCAATCTCTCTCCAGCTCACATTCCCCCACCCAAAAGCCAACCTCCCCTCTCCCCGTCACTATGGCAGCAGATAGCAAGCAAGTATCATAGAGGCTGACCATATCTTTAATATACTCCATAAGACAACTGCTAAAGCAGAAACTATCTTCTCATATTTGTCAACACTGTGTGGCTGATGGAATCTGCAGCATGCCTAATCTGTTGTATTGAATGGGAATCTCTTGGGGGAAAAAAAGATTCTTCAGATAATCCTGTCCCAAGCTATGTAGGTCTTTAAAGATGACAAATATACCACCTTGAATTGTATCTACAAATACACTTGCAAGTAGTACAACTCACAGAGTAGAGGTCGATGTGCAAATGCACTTCAAGAGCAGCCACATTTATTTATTTATTTATTTATTTATTTATTTATTTATTTATTTATTATTCGAATTTCTATACCGCCCTTCTCCTTTCGGACTCAGGGCGGTGAACAGCCAAAATAAAAACATTTATACATAAATACGATTAAAAATAGATTTAAAATAATTAAATTTGGCCCATAGTTTAAAATTTATCAATTTAAAATCCATATCAAAATTTAAAACCAGCCATAAAATCATAAAATCAAGAGAGACCGGCTAACTGAAAGAGATGAGTTTTTAGGGCCCGACGAAAGGTCCGGAGGTCAGAGATCACTCGTATCTCTGGGGGTAGATTGTTCCAAAGGGTAGGTGCCACCACAGAGAAGACTCTCCTCCTGGGGGTCGCCAGCCGGCATTGTCTAGCCGACGGCACCCTGAGGAGGCCCTCTCTGTGGGAGCGAACTGGCCGGTGGGAGGCTATTGGTGGCAGAAGGCGGTCCTGTAAGTACCCTGGCCCTAAGCCATGGAGCGCTTTAAAGATGATCACCAACACCTTGAAGCGCACCCGGAAGTCCACCGGAAGCCAATGCAGCTCGCGCAGGAGAGGAGTCACATGGGAGCGCCCAGTCGCTCCCATAATCCCCCGCGCGGCCGCATTCTGCACCAGTTGGAGCCTCCGGGTGTACCCCAAGGGAGCCCCATGTAGAGAGTGTTACAATAGTCCAGATGAGAAGTGACGAGTGCTTGAGTGACTGTGCGTAGGGAGTCCTGATCCAGAAAGGGGCGCAACTGGTGTATCAGGTGAACCTGATAAAAAGCCCCCCTGGCCACGGCCGTCATATGCCCTTCTAAGGACAGCCGTGCATCCAGGAGGACGCCCAAGTTGTGGGCCCTTTCCGTGGGGGCCAATGATTCACCCCCAATAACCAGCGATGGCGTCAGCTGGCTATACTGGGACGCCGGCAGCCACAGCCACTCGGTCTTGGAAGGGTTGAGTCGAAGCCTGTTTCTCCCCATCCAGACCCGCACGGCCTCCAGGCACTGGGACATCACTTCCAAGGCATCGTTGGGATGGTCTGGGGTGGAGATGTACAGCTGAGTATCATCAGCGTACTGATGGAACTCCACCCCAAAACCACGGATGATCTCACCCAGCGGCTTCACATAAATGTTGAACAGGAGGGGCGAGAGGACTGACCCTTGTGGCACCCCACAAACAAGGCGCCTCAGGGTCGACCGCTGCCCCCCTGTCAACACGGATTGCGACCGGTCAGAGAGATAGGAGGAGAACCACCGCAAAACGGTGCCCCCCACTCCCAGTCCCTCCAGCCGGCGCAACATGATACCATGGTCGATGGTATCAAAAGCCGCTGAGAGGTCTAACAGGACCAGGATAGAGGAGTAACCCCTATCCCGAGCCCTCCAGAGATCATCCACCAATGCGACCAATGCCGTTTCCGTGATGTACCCAGGTCTGAAACCGGACTGGAGCGGATCCAAATAGACAGCTTCATCCAGGTACTGTGGAAGCTGTCGCGCCACCACACTCTCAACAACCTTCACAATAAAGCGAAGGTTGGAGACTGGACGATAGTTAGCCAAAACAGCCGGATCCAGGGATGGCTTCTTGAGGAGAGGCCTCACCACCGCCTCTTTCAAGGCGGCCGGCAGGACACCCTCACTCAAAGAAGCATTGATAATTCCCTGGAGCCAGCCTCGTGTAACCTCCCGGGAAGCCAGCACCAACCAGGAGGGACACGGGTCCAATAAACATGTGGTGGCGTTCAGCCATCCCAAGATCCTGTCCACGTCCTCGGGAGCCACAGGATCGAACTCCTCCCAGATAACATTCTCAAGGCCTGCCTCAGTCATCTTGTCTGAACTAACCCAGTCAGTGGCCAAGTTTTCCCGAATCTGAGTTATTTTATCATCCAGATACTGTACAAAATCCTCAGCTCGGCCCATGTAGAACACATTACAGTAATCTAACCAGAAGCTTACAAGGGCATGGGTGATGGTGAGCAAGGCCTCTTAGCTAGTGATGAGTTGCTTCTGGTACGGTACGGTTCTTTAGAACCGTTAGTAAAACTGGTGGGAGGCTCTGCCGACCCATCACAATGTCATCATGGGTGGTCTGTGCATGCGCAGAAGCTTCTGCACAGAAGCACGCACCCAAGCGGGCTCCCATTGCGAACTGGCAGTAAAGATAAGTAGAACCCACTCCTGCTCTTAGCCCAGGAAGGGGCACAACTGGTCCACTTCCTAAAGGTGTATAAAAGGTTTCCCAGCCACAGTTGCCACCTGCTCCTCAAGTTGGAGCTGTGAGTCTAGGAGAAGCAATGGGACTGTCTGGGTATGCCACCTCATCCAGAAACTAGAGATGGAAGAACCTTGTTTCCAGAAGATCCAAGTACCCACAGCCATTCCATCTTACTAGGATTGAGTCAGATCTGGTTTCACCCCATCCAGACACAAACCCAATTCTGCATCCCTTTCCACACAGTTTTAATAAGCTAGGAGGGGAATGGATCTAATAAATAAGTCACCAAACTAGCAGCTGACAGGGCCTTGTCCACTACTTCAGAATCCCTGGGTTTAAACTCTTCCCAGGTCATCTTGTAAGCTCCCACACCTCACAGATCCTGCTTTAAAGTTGGAGTCCAACATAGAGCTAATTTGAGTGACATTGTTCAGAAGATGTCCAATGGCCCTTTAGGTATTATTCCCTCCAAGAAGGGACTGAGTCACCTGAAACATGTATTATTTATACCATACTGGATCCACCCCTGCTCTTAGCCCAGGAATGGGCACAACTGGTGCACTTTAGGAGTTATATCCAGTTTCGGGTGTGACATTTGTAACTGGCTGACAATCTGTACATATGAGTAGTCTACATGAAGGGAAGTAAGCAGTGGGGTACCACAAGGTTATGTCCTGACCCAGTACTCTTCAATATCTTCGTAAACGACTTAGATGAGGGAATAGAAGGGGAACTTACCAAATTTGCAGATGCTACTAAACTGGGAGGAATAGCCAACATCCTAGATGATAGGTTCAAGATCCAGATGGATCTTGACAGACTGGAACTCTGAGCCCTATCTAACAAAATGAAATTCAGTGTAGAGAAAAGTAAAGTCTTACACTTAGGCAAGAAAAACCAAAAGTATACATATAGACTGGGTGAAACCAGGCTTAATAGCAGTAATGTGAGAGGGATCTTGGAGTCTTAGTGGACAACCAATTAAATATGAGCCAAAAGTATGTGGCAGCAGCCAAAAAAGCCAATGCAATCCTAATTTGCATGAACAGAGGGATACAATCAAGATCAAGGGAAGTACTAATACCACTCTATAAAGCCTTAGTAAGACCACACCTAGAGTACTGCATCCAGTTTTGGTCACCAAACTATAAAAAAAGATGTTGAGACTCTAGAAAGAGTGCAGAGAAGAGCAACCAAGATGATTAGGGGACTGGAAGCTAAAACATACGATGAACGGTTGCAGTAAATGTGCATGGTTAGTCTAGTGAAGAGAAGGACCAGGGGAGACATGATAGCAGTGTTCCAATATTTGAGGGGCTGCCACAGAGAGGAGGGGGGGATCATGCTATTTTCCAAAGCACATGAAGGCCAGACAAGGAATAATGAATGGAAACTGAACAAGGAGAGATTCAACCTGGAAATAAGGAGAAATTTTCTGACCATGAGAACAATCCACCAATGGAACAGAAGTTGCCTTGTGAAGTTGTGGGAGCTTCATCACTGGAAGCTTCCAAGAAGAGACTGGACTGCCATCTGTCAAAAATAGTGTAGAGTCTGCTTGGATGGGGGTTGGACTGGATGACCTACAAGGCCCCTTCCAACTCTTTTAATCTGTATCTGTTTCAATGGAAAATTTAAGGCACAGTTGGCAGTATAGTGATCATCAGCCAGGAGTTTCTAAAGACTTCAAGGGTGCTCCACCACAGATTCTTGAATGTGAAACCTGTTCAATAGTTGGGATCAGGGGATCAGTTGGCATCATTGCTGCTACACCAGCCTCCCTCATAGGTAGCAGCCTCTCAACCTGATCTTCTGGACTCCATTTTTGGGTTGACAGTGGAGTTGATCAACCTCATGGTCTTGGTGGATTTTAATCTGTTTTCCATAGAAGAGGGTTCTGAGGTGGCACAGGAGTTCATGGCTACCATGGTTGTCATGGGCCTATCTCTGATCATTTAGAGTCTGACATAGGACAATGGTAACATACTTCATTGGATGTTCCTGTTGGAGCAGTAGCAATGTGATTTAAAATTTGGGGGACAGGGGCTATTGGTGTTTCCCTTGTCTATTGCCTGGTAATATCATGCCATGATTGTCATCGGATTCTTTGGCAGCACTATCAACTGCATGGAAGCATGGACTATTCAAACTGATTAGCTGCATGGTCCATATGCTTGGAATAGTCTTTGGATTGGATCATGCATATGTAATCTTTCACCTTGCATGGATCTCTTCTCTCCCTGAGATTCAGGGAAGATCTGAAGGAGATGAAATAAGACAAGTGACATCCAGATTGTTGCTGGTACTCAACAAGAAACAAACTCAACCAAACATGTGTTAGATGATCCTTCCAATAATTATTCAGGATGATAACTTTTGTTTGCTTGCTTTACTACTAAAATAGTTGGTTGATTAGAAAAGAAATGTATATATTGAACCTACATTACATTATCTTACATTACTTCTGTGGTTATATAGTAGACACGGCTAATTTTTCACTTTTAAAAAATAAACTTTCTAATGTAGAGTGGGAATTCACATTCACATTTTAAACTTCATCATTATACTCATATTTACAATGGATAGTTCATGAAATGTAATTGTGTCAGCTCAGAAAATAAAGCAGGATAGCTGGAAAATTGTCAATGCTTGATTATAAAATGATTTTCTCTGGTTCTCAAAAATCACTAGTCTTTCCACACTATAATTGTGAGACATCCTAGATTATCATTGGGGAAAAACTTAAACTTTTCCCTAATGCAGATTTCAGAGATACAAGTAAATGACAAGAGACCCTTTCATATGGCTAATTAAAAAAATATTTTCTATTTCTATATTTTCTAATTTTGATGAATATTAAATAAGACTAAGTATCATACTAAGATAATTAAGCATTTCTTCTTATCAATTGTTCCTTGTTGTTTAAATCAGGCCTAAACACAATAATGTAACACTTAGGGAAAAAGATGCATCCTAAGAGCGCAGCAGTAGAGCACAAGATGGAGAAGATCTCCACAGCCACCATGGCTTTTCCTCTGGTGCTCAGGTAGGTTGGCACAAAGGAGACCCACACACTGCAGAAAGCCAACATGCTGAAGGTGATGAACTTGGCTTCATTAAAGCTGTCGGGCAGTTTACGAGCCTGGAAAGCCACAATGAAGCTGGCAAATGAAAGGAGAGCCATATAGCTCAGGACACAATAAAACATAACAACTGACCCCTCATTGCATTGTAGGACCATTTCTTCAGTTGTTGAGTGCATGTCTAATTCTGGGAACGGGGGAGAGGTTGACAACCATACAGTACAGATGCTTGCTTGGAGTAGAGAACAGAAAAGGACAATAGAAACAGCCAGTCTTTTCCCCACCCATGTCCTTATCCGAGATCCTGGCCTGGTGGCCTTGAAGGCAAGAGAAACAAGGATGGTTTTGGCCAACACACAAGAGATGGACAATGAGAAGATGAGACCAAATGCAGACTGTCTGAGGAGACAGGTGACTCTCCCAGGTTGTCCAAGAAAGAGCAAAGAGCAGAGGAAGCAGAAGAGAAGGGAGATGAGGAGGGTGTAGGTGATATCCCGGTTGTTGGCTTTTACAATAGGGCTGTCCTTGTGCTTAATAAAAGTTCCCAGCACCCATGTTGTAATGAGGGTGAACACAGCAGCAAGACAAGCTAAACTATACCCTAGAGGTTCTTCATAAGACAAGAAGTTTTTCCTTTTCAGGAGACATCCATTTCTTTCTTGGTTTGCATATTGATCTTCTGGACATTGGACACAAGCTACCATGTCTGAAATTGGGGGAAAAAAACCCACCCAGGTTGCAGTGAATAAATGTAGAGTAGCAACAGTGGTTAAACTGATTCCTAAAAGTTCTCCGTAAGAGAAATCACTAATTGTTTTCATGATGCAGTCCTTTTTGTTATAATTTGCTCATGGATCTCCAGGACATTGAAAACAAATAAATGTGTGAAAATGAAATAGAATAGAATAGAATAGAATAGAATAGAATAGAATAGAATAGAATAGAATAGAACAGAACAGAACAGAACAGAACAGAACAGAACAGAATAGAATAGATTTTTTTTATTGGCCAAGTATGATTGGACACAGAAGGAATTTGTCTTGGTGCATATGAAATGTTTTCAAATTTCAATTGAAAAGAGAAGACAAACTATCACCGGGCCTGGTGGCTCAGCAGACTAAAAGCATTGTGATTAACACCAGCTGTCTGCAATTACTGTAAGTTCGAATCTCACCAGGCTCAAGGTTGATTCAGCCTTCCATCCTTACTAAGGTAGGTAAAATGAGGACCCAGTTTGTGGGGGCAATAAGCTGACTTTGTATAAATATACAAAAGTATGAAGGCTATTGCTTAACGCATTGTAAGCCACCCTGAGTCTCTGGAGAAGGGCGGCATATAAATCAAATTAAAAAAAAAGGAGGAAATTCCAAAAAGATCAATATTTTATACATATTTCAAGGACAAACTACATCAAAACCAGAATTTTTTGATCCTACAAAACATCATTTTTATTTAATAATTTTATTTTCTAATTTTTCATTCTTCACTTCTTTTAAAGTTCAACTTGTGTTTATCCCCATAAATAAAATACTGGACTTAGGGCTATATTCATCTATATTCATTTTTTGCACACTCTAGGAAAAATATGAGTAGCAAAGATTTTCCAAAGAAGTCAAAAGTGCAGTGCAGAAATGGAGCATAATCAATGTAATTGGGAAATGGAAATAATTAGCATTTAAAATATATTATTATTGTTGTTATTATTATTTTTGTCACATACCATTTCTAAATAAATAAACAAAATTCTAAAAATCTCATTGTTTAGAGTTTGGGTGGCACGATGGCCTAAAGGTTGAGCTCTCATTTCACAATCAGGAGGCTGTGAGTTCGATCCTAGGAAGAGGCAGATATTTCTCTCTCTGGGCACAATGAGAATATATCTACTGAAAAAACTCTGCATTCGTGACAGAAAGGGAATCCAGCTAGTAAACACTCAGCTCCATTCAGTTGCCCAGATTTCACCCTTGAAGGGATTATGGGCTCGTGAAAAGAGGATGATCTAATTGTTTATCCCATTTTCAGATACTGTAATATATCTAGATGTTTTATATTTTACCATCATTTTGCTGTTTCCAAATAAAAATTAATGAATATGCAACCTGAAAACTAATTAGCTGAAATCATGTTGCAGAATACCTTTCCAAAAATACCCACATGGTGTACTTGTCTGTAATGGCACTCTGGCTGATATTTCAAGTTCATCTCTATGGCAACAAAATTAGAGTTGTTATTAACATACCGATCGTATTTGAGATTTTCCCTTCTGGGCATGGAATGCAATCATAACAGCAGAATTTTTTCCCTTCATTCTTCCTTTTCTGATAACCAGTCTGACAATGTTCATTGCAGACAGAGATGGGGAGCACCTGGTTTTCAATATCAAAATTGTTGGAAAAATGTGGATTTCTTATTTTGAATAAAAATCATTTGTTAATTGTGTTTCACTGTTACACTAAAAAGATACATCCTATCTGTACTATGTATAAAAGGATCAAGAAATAAATAGGATTTCGGAATGTATTTCAAATCAACCTTAAATCTGTGAGCATACTAGATCTGGATTTCCAATTTTGTAAGTTACCAGAAATTGAATATGTGATTCGTTACATCAATTCATCCATTTAATCAGAAGGAATGAGTCAGTCAAATTTGCTTTAAATCACATCAAGTTTCACTCAACTAAAGAAATGTAGTCATTTAAATGCATTTATTTTCTTTCATATTTTTAGTTTGCTAAGTCTAATACATAATATTAGTGAAGTTAGTTTTCAACAATTAAAGTGGAAAAATGTATTTTTGATCTAGTTATTCCTCAGGATCTGCCTGGAAAGAGAATAATACATTTCGAACCCATATTATCCATATGAGCGTGGTCATGTAATAATAATAAATATAAATAATGATAAATATTGTTCAGAATACTACTGCAGCTGGTTTTTAATAATTAAAGTGGGAAAATGTCATTTCATTTTAATCTGTTTAGTTCTTTTGGGTTGCCTAAAAGAAAAGAAAAGAGCCTTGGTAGCACAGTGGACTAATGCACTGTTATTAACATCAGCTGCTTGCAATTACTGCAAGTTCAAATCCCACCAGGCTCAAGGTTGACTCAGCCTTCCATCCTTTCAAAGGCAGGTAAAATGAGGACCCAGATTGTGGGGGCAATAAGGTGACTTTGTATAAATATACAAAAGTATGAAGGCTATTGCTTAATGCATTGTAAGCTGCCCTGAGTCTCCGGAGAAGGGCGGCATATAAATTAAAGCAAAAAAAAAAGGATAGTAAATTTCCAAGCCAAATCAATCCATATGAAAATGGTATCTCCTCACAAAAACTCTTCTGGAAACCCTACCTGGTTAAATGATCTATGCCAAGCTATCATGTCCTCATTAATGACTAATTCCTGTCCTTTGAGAGCATCAGGATCCACTTTTCCAATCTGAAGTCTCTGGAAAGTGGAATTGGGAAAGGTGACTATGTTGATGATATCAAATCCACCTTCCATGTTCTTTTGATCATAAAATGTCAAGATGTCTCCAAGGGAATTATTGAATTTCATGCCTTTAAGAAATTGGTGAAGCTATATTATTGGGAATAAAAAAAAAATAGAAAACAAAGAATAGAAAGGTATCAGTAATTTTGTTTTAGTTATAGTAAACTTTTGAGGGAGGAATTCTGAAAGCATAGAAACTCTATTTCTCTATTTCTCCAGGATCAGATATCTCTGACTGAGTCATAATCAAATGACAGATGAAGTGAATTACAGCATGTTCTTGTTCCCACTTCAACGTAGCCTAGGAAATGATGTGGAACTAGATTTCCAAAATCACATTCCATCTCTGATCTCTTCCTCATTTTCTGAGTAAGACCCACCTGACTGATCTTCTTGTGACTTCCCACCCATTTTTCATTTCATTCAACTCTCACAGACATAAGGCTGGTAAAGACTGAAAGATAGCTGACACAACTAAGTAGAATCCCTCTGTTGTGTTCAATAATATTGGTAGGTAAAATTTATTTATTTATTTATTGTATTGGTTCAATTTATATGCCGCCCTTCTCCGGAGACTCAGGGCGGCTTACAATGCGTTAAGCCTTCATACTTTTGTATATACCTGCTTAGTAGGGCTTTTGGGGCCCCCTAAGCGATGTTCTTTTTTATACAAAGTATAAAGTATACTTTTTTATAATAAGCTGATACAAAGTCAGTTTATTGCCCCCACAATCCAGGTCCTCATTTTACCTACCTCGGAAGGATGGAAGGCTGAGTCAACCTTGAGCCTGGTGAGATTTGAACTCGTAGTAATTGCAGGCAGCTGGCAGCTAAGTATTACTTAACAGCACTTTAGTCCACTACACCACCAAGGCTCTTTAAAAAAAATACCTAAAAAGATATAGGAATTTAAAAACTAGGACCTGGATCTTACTTTATTTAAGACTTAATCCTTGCATTCTGAAGTTGTTCAGGGAGTAAAATGGAAAACATATCAAGGTAAGGAAATAAAGAAATAAATATAAATTTTATCAAAGGACGAATTATTTTAATAGTTGCTTCTTCCCGGTTTGAATCATATATATAACACAAATCACCTGCCATGGCTGCGTATCTTTATATTCTAATAATTTATGTTTCCTCAAATGCCTGTGATTAGATTGAAGTAAGAAGAGAGTATGTAAAGCTTGGGCCAATACATAGACAGCATTATAGATACTATAGCTGTGTCCAGACAGTTCCATCTCAAACAGAGACCCAGGAAGTTCTCCCAGCATCTCTTCTCTGGTACAGGTGCTATTGCCCACTAGAATCGAATAAGGAGATGGTAATGAACAATCAAATACTTGTTCCCAGAAAAGTGGAAAAAATTCATCTTCTTGAATCCAAGGAGGTTTTATCGACTTCAGGAATTCCTTGAACCCTGGAATTTGTTTTGAGTGGATTGTGAAAAAAATGGCACCATCAAATAACTGTCGATCCCACTTTATTTGGATTCCTGTTAAGACATAATCAATCTGGGCAGTCATGATCCACACTTTCCCCAAAGAACTCTGCCCAACTCCGGGATCAAGAATGAATATAAAAGTAGTCACCCATGCAATTGTCAAAGAGTCTCCACACACAATAAAGATATTGATCTTCTCATCAGTTATGCTGTTATAAATAACTGTTGCTTTTCCAATCATGAAATACAATTTATCCCATTGTGTTAAGTACGGAATTCTTTGAATGGAAGCAGAGCAGATTCCATGTTGGGAAAGGAGGGTTTCCATGATCTGCAAGAAACGTTCTCCATTCGTATTATCAGTAGTAAGGATCCCGATCCAGGTCCACCCAAAATGTTGAAGCAGTCGGATAATCCCAATGTACTGAGAAGATTCATTTGGGACAATGGAGTATGAAGATAGCATTTCACTGTTATCACTATTCCGAGGGGCAAATGAACCATAAGTCAGCTAAAAGGAAAAACACATTTTTGTGGAAAGATATTGCCAGTAACATATTTAACTTCTTTAGTAAGTTCATTGTAAGCTGAAAGGTAACTGCTTTATGTCTATTCTTCAAATGTCTACCTGTGGTATTTTGTATAAACCTACAATATCTGCCATATAGGATGACGTTTCAGAGGTGAGTCCCCCAATAATGGCCATAACATTTTTCATAGTGTCACACTTGTAGTTGGGGACAAATTGCTGGGATTTGAAGAGTAAGTCCAGGGTTGTCCGATACGTCATCATTGGGTGATAATAGTTGTCATGGATATGGAAGCCAAGGGTGACATTAGACAGGATTTGTGGATTCTCATTGATCTCCTTCACAGCAAAGTCCAAGGAAAGGACATGTTGGTAGAATTTTGTTAAGACCCTGTAAATAAAACTTACAAAGTGTTAACAAAAAATCACTTTTTCAGAAGTTAACTTTAAAGGAAATTTTATGTCTCAACAACAGTTGTTGCTTTAGCTGAGTTAAATATATTGATAACTTCTACCCCTCTCTATGTTTTAGATAGGGATGTTTTATGTCAATTGACAATTCTGTCATAATGAAATATTGTCTGTGAATAGCATGGTCGCTGAATCAATCAACCTATCATCAGTTTTCATGAATAAAATGTCCTCCTATTTCAAAACCTAAAACGGTTCTTCATTCTTACCCTACAAACTGAAAATAAAGTCTTATAATGATATAATAGCTTGGTCTCATCTTGTAGGCTTGATGTTAGAGAAAACCCCATGCTATTTCTCTCTAGCACTCTTCCACCACATAAACTAGGTTACCTGATCTAATTTTGCACATTTGGCAGACAGAATTTTCATTCATTAAAAGCTGTCTGGAATTCCAGAGATGTAGACACACCTTCAGAGAGAAAAAATTGCCATTATGTAAGGAAACAGTCTACTTTTCTCTTTTTCTGTTCATGCATTGAAAGATTCCTAACTAATATAGAGGAGAAGATAGAAAATCCATACTCTTGAAATGCAAAAAATTCTTGAGAAGGATGCTTCTTGAATGTAACTTCGTTAAAATGGCAATGTATCAGAGAGACCATCCCTCCGAGAATGACGTCACCTTGCTGGTACCACTCATACGGAGTAGGTATTGAATCCCCCACATGACATGCTAAACTATTCACTCTGACTATTGGGATCATTAACAGAAGAAGAAAAAACATCTGGGCAGATGGATGGATCTGATTTCACTGTCTTCAAAATCCTGCATTAGCAAATATTAACCTGGCTGAATACATCTCTGAAGAACTTTGCTACTACTAATATAAAACAAGAATGTAGTTCGATACACGTCCTTTACTAAACTTCTCAAAACCACAGCACACTTTGCTCAAAGGGTGGCTCCCTGGTACTATTGAAGACCACAGTTTGAAGCAAATGAAAAAGTAGACTCTACCCTTCCCAGTTCATACTCTTGTTCACAACTCTCTATGGGGATAAAACCTTTATATACTTTCTCATTCTCATTAACAGATTGTTTGTCCCTGCTTCAGATGTTTGCATCTTTACCCAAGAGAACAAA
This sequence comes from Pantherophis guttatus, assembly GCF_029531705.1. The sequence continues at coordinate 49,275 of NW_026843870.1, read as the reverse complement.
TTACAGTCACTAAAATAATTCCAGTGGAGAGCATCATTTTTCGCTCTGAATGTCATCTGTCATTAAAAGAAATGATATAATACGTAAATAATGAAGTAGTAAAAATTAGACACAATTGTTCTCCCAGTTTCTCCCAGAAGCAATCTTTTCTTACTGGAAGAGCAGCCATCATTAGCTTTGCAAACAGATTGTCTCTGTAAATTCAGCTTTTAAAATAACCAAACCCCAAATCGCAGAAACATATTTACAGTTGTTATTTCTTTAGTAAAGTTCATACTTCGATGGAATTATTTCCCAGTATTTTATATAGAGAGCAGAGCCTTTTTTAGGTGGGATTGTAGTATTTCATACATAGATAACAGGATGTAGCTCAGGAGTAGCTTCTTCTAAAGAAAGCAAGGTTTGGTTGAAACGTCCATCTAAGGTAGTTCTCAACTTACAACCATTCTGTTAGCGACTGGTCAAACTTACAAGAGCACTGAAAAAGTGACTTAAGACCATTTTTTCACACCCCTTCAGGTAGAATGGGGTCTAGATAATCCACTTCATCCAAGATCATTTGCAGTTGTCATGCAACCACTCCTGCAATACTCATCTCTAAGAGTGGTGGGTTTCAATTTTTTTTACTACTGGTTCTGTGGGTGTGACTTGGTGGGCATGGCATAGCTTGGTGGGCATGGCTTGGTGGGCGTGGCAGGGGAAGGATGCTGTAAAATCTCAATTCCCTCCCCAATCCAGGGGAAGGTTACTGCAAAATCCCCATTTCCTCCCAATAGCTGGGACTTGGGAGGCAGAGAATAGATGGGGATGGGGACGAAGCCAGTCACACTTTTTACTACCAGTTCTCTGAACTACTCAAAATTTCTGCTACCGGTTCTCCAGAACTGGTCAGAACCTGCTGAAACCCACCTCTGATCTCTAAAAAGAGATGGTTGGAAATTTGGTGAAAATTGTCCAGCCTGGTTGGGTTGAGTGATGCTCCTTTAAGGAGGGGGCACACTACTCTCTCTTCAAGAGCTGTTGAGACCACTCCTTCTATCAAGGAAAGTTAACTCTCACCAGACTCAATCCAATCTTCCTTTGCACACAGCTTTAATAAATCAGGAGGGGAATGGAGCTAATACAGAAGTGATTAAACTAGCAGCCGAGAGGGTCTTGTCCATTTCCTCTGGTTCCATGGGCTCAAAATCTTCTCACATCACCTTGCAAACCCCCACACCTCACAGATTCTGCTTTTAAAATTGAAGTCCAACATGGAGCTAATTTGAGTGACATTGTCCAGAAGATGTGCAAGGACCCTTTAGGTATTACTCCCCCCAAGAAGGGACTGGGTCACCTGAAACATGTATTACTTAGACCAGTCTGGGTCCAGAAGGATGGGTGGAACTTTAGGAGATATGCGCAGCTTCAGGTGTGACATCAATGGAAAATCTAAGGCACGGGTGGCAGTATAATGATCACCAGCCAGGAGTTTCTAAAGACTTGAAGGATGCTCCACCACAGATTCTTGAATGTGAAACCTGTTCAATAGGTTGGGATCAATAGGCATTGTTGCTGCTGCACCAGCCTCCCTTATAGGTTGTAGCCTCCCAACCTGACCTTCTTGACTTCATTTTTGGGTTGACAAACTCATGGTCTTTGGGGATTTTAATCTGCTTTCCCTAGTAGAGGGCCTATCCCAAATCATTCAGGGCCTGATAATGAGACTGTGGGGGCATACTTGATTGGGTATTTCTGTTGGAGTAGTGACAATAAAATCTAAAATTCGAGCGGGGGTGGTGCCTCTTGGTGTTTCTCTTGTCATGGTCATATTATGCCCTGATTACCATCAGGTACTTTCAGCTGCGGTGAGGCTAAATCTAAGAGATCAATCTACCCATGGTTGACTAATGCACCCACAAGGGTATCATAAAGCTACAGGCTCTTTAAGTTGATTAGTTGCATGACGTTAACTGCTTGGAATAGGGAGGAAACTGAGGTTCTGGATTGGATCACACCTATGTAATGTTTTACATCTCATGGAATAGAATATAAAGTTTATTATGGTCATAGACCAGCAAGAGTCAAGAATCTATTTACAATAATATTAAAAGATAATACCAATCACAATAGTAAACAATAACATCAACAACAATAAGATACATTGTGTCATGCAGTTTGGATCGTGCCCATGTGTACTTGATGGATAAGCGGATATAAGTATGGATGAAATAAGACAACAGATCTTATTGTCTTATTGTGAAGGAGATAAAATAAGACAACAGATATCCAGACTGCTGCTGGTAGTGAACAAGGAACAAACTCAACCAAACATGTGTTAGATCATCCTGCCAATAATGATTCAGGATGATAAATTTTGTTTGCTTTCTTTATTAATAAAAATAATTGCTGATTTTAAAAGAAATGTTTTTTACATTACATTATGTTATATTACTTCTGTGACTATATAGTAGACACCCCTTAACTTTTCACTTAGAAAAAGAAGTGTGAATTCAACTTCACATTTTAAATTTCATCATTATACTCGCATTTTCAATGGATAGTTCATGAAAAGTAATTGTGTCAGCCCAGAATATATATGAGGACAGTTGGAAAATTATCAATGCTTGATTATAAAATTGTTTCTCTCTGGTTCTCAAAAATCTCTAGTCTTCCCACACTACATTTGTGACACATCCTAGAATATCATTGGAGAAAAGCTTAAATGTTTCCCTAATGCAGATTTCCCCTAAATCCAGGTTTAAGAGTTACAAGTAAATCAGAACATTAAAGACCCTTTAATATGGATAACTTAAAAAATATTTTCTAATTTTGATGAATCTTACTCTTACTAACTTAAAAACATAATCAAGCAAAGAAAAATACGTTCAAGAATGTCTCTTTATTAATTGTTCCTTGTTGTTTAAATCAGGCCTAAACACAATAATATAACACTTGGGGGAAAAAATGCATCCTAGAAGCACAGCACTGGAGGACGAAATGGAGAAGATCTCCACAGCCACCATGGCTTTTCCCCTGGTGCTCAGGTAGGTTGGGACAAAAGAGACCCACACACTGCAGAAAGCCAACATGCTGAAGGTGATGAACTTGGCTTCATTAAAGCTGTCAGGCAGTTTACGAGCCTGGAAAGCCACAATGAAGCTGGCAAATGAAAGGAGGGCCATATAGCTCAGGACACAATAAAACATAACAACTGACCCCTCGTTGCATTGTAGGACCATTTCTTCAGTTGTTGAATGCATGTCTAATTCTGGGAATGGGGGAGAGGTGGATAACCACACAATACAGATGCTTGCTTGGAGTAGAGAACAGAAAAGGACAATAGAAACAGCCAGTCTTTTCCCCACCCATGTCCTTATCCGAGATCCTGGCCTGGTGGCCTTGAAGGCAAGAGAAACAAGGATGGTTTTGGCCAACACACAAGAGATGGACAATGAGAAGATGAGACCAAATGCAGACTGTCTGAGGAGACAGGTGACTCTCCCAGGTTGTCCAAGAAAGAGCAAAGAGCAGAGGAAGCAGAAGAGAAGGGAGATGAGGAGGGTGTAAGTGAGATCCCGGTTGTTGGCTTTCACAATAGAGCTGTCCTTGTGCTTAATAAAAGTTCCCAGCACCCATGTTGTAATGAGGGAGAACACAGCAGCAAGACAAGCTAAACTATACCCTAGAGGTTCTTCATAAGACAGGAAGTTTATCCTTTTCAGGAGACATCCATTTCTTTCTTGGTTTGCATATTGATCTTCTGGACATTGGACACAAGCTACCATGTCTGAAATTGGGGGGAAAAGAACCCACCCAGGTTGCAGTGAATAAATGTAGAGTAGCAACAGTGGCTAAACTGATTCCTAAAAGTTCTATAAGACAAGTCGCTAATTGTTTTCCCGATGCATTCCTTTTTGTTATAATTTGATTACAGATCTCCAGGACATTGAAAGCAAGTAAATGTGTGAAAATGAAATGTTTTCCCTAAATTTCAAGTGAAAACATAGGACAAACTATCAAGGAGGTAATTCCAAAAAGATCAATATTTTACACATATTTCAAGGACAAATTACATCAGAAACAAAATATTCTAATGGTGCAAGATATTATTTTTACATAATAATTTTATTTTCTATTTTTTTCCTTTCTTTATTCCTTTTAAAGTTCATTTTTGTGTTCATTCCTATAATCGGGGAAAACTGAATGTACATATAGCACACTCTGGTGAAAAAGTGAATAACAAGGATTTTCCAAAGAAGTCAAATAGAGCATAATATGGAAATGGAGCATAATAAATGTAGTTGGGAAATGGAAATAATTAGAATTTAAAATAAATTATTATTATTGTTGTTGTTATTTGTTTTTAAATAAATGGTCAAGATTAAATCACTTTGCTTCTTTCAAATCTAATGCTTTACAACTTGCCAATGAACTACGGGGAGGGAAGAGGGAAATAGAATGCTGAGAATGTGTGCATGGATCATGAGATCTTGGAAAACATCAAGGTCACCACTGTAGGTACTTGAGAAAGAGGTGGACTATTTCCATAACAAAAGAATGTCTCATAATTGGACAATGTGTTCACCCGAGGATGGGGAGAATGGGAAACTATTGTTTAACTAAGCAAACATTTGCGTGGGAAAATCAGAGCTGGTTTTGATTCTTCAGTATAGTGTAGTGTAGTGTAGTGTAGTGTAGTGTAGTGTAGTGTAGTGTAGTGTAGTGTAGTGTAATATAGTACAGTACAGTATAGTCTTTATTGTCTTTGTATATAATATATACAACAAAATTGGTTTAGCTTTCCTGGTGCAATCCACAACAGAAAATACAAAACAACATAAATAATATAGAGAATAATCGCTATAGAAGTAGAATAATCCCTAAACAAGTAATTGGGGAAAAAAGACCAGTCAAGCATGCTGCAGAATACCTTCTCAAAAATACCCATATAGTTTGGGTACTTGTTTGTAATGGCACTCTGGCTGATATGTCAAGTTCATCTCTATGGCAACAAAATTAGAGATGTTATTAACATACCTATTGTATTTGAGATTTTCCCTTCTGGGCATGGAATGCAATCATAACAGCAGAATTTTTTCCCTTCATTCTTCCTTTTCTGATAACCAGGCTGACAATGTTCATTGCACACAGAGATGGGGAGCACCTGGTTTTCAATATCAAAGATGTTGGAAAATGAGGATTTCTTGTTTTGAATAAAAATCAGTTGTTAATTGTGTTTCACTGTTTGTTTATTTGTTTATGTATTTGTTTATGTATTTATTTATTTATTTATTTATTTATTTATTTATTTATTTATTTATTTATTTATTTAATTTATATACCGCCCTATTCCTGAGGGACTCAGGGTGGTGAACAGCGAACGATAAAAATACATTTAATACAAACGTTAAAAAAACCAATTAAAATATACTAAACACTCTGGTCCTAGATAATTCAAGAAATCCCAGTTTTAAATAAAATCAAAAGCAATATGAAGGGAAAGTTAGGCCAGGCCGGCCTGCTGAAACAGGAATGTTTTGAGGACACGGCGGAAAGTGCGCAGATCCGGAATCCTCTGTATCTCTGGGGGGAGCTCGTTCCAGATGGTGGGTGCCCTCACAGAAAAGGCTCTCCCCCTGGGGGCCGCCAGTCGACACTGTTTGGCTGACGGCACCCTGAGAAGCCCCTCTCTATGGGAGCGTACTGGGTGGTGAGAGGCTATTGGTGGCAGAAGGCGGTCTCGTAAGTACCCGGTCCTAAGCCATGGAGCGCTCTAAAGGTGGTAACTAAGACCTTGAAGCACACCCGGAAGACCACAGGGAGCCAGTGCAGGTCGCGCAGGAGGGGGGTCACATGGGAGCGCCATACTATTCCCATAACTACCCGCGCAGCCGCATTCTGGACCAGCTGGAGCCTCCGGGTGCTCCTCAAGGGGAGCCCCATGTAGACAGCATTACAGTAGTCTAGGCGTGAAGTGACGAGGGCATGAGTGACCGTATTTAATGAGTCCTGATCCAGAAAGGGACACAACTGGTGAATCAGGCGAACCTGATCAAAGACCTCCCGCCACAGCCGCCAAGTGTTCTTCTAAAGACAGCCATGAGTCCAAGAGGACGCCTAAGTTGCGAACCCTCTCCGTGGGGGGCAATGACTCATCCCCAATAGTCAGTGATGGCACCAACTGACTATATCAGGACGTCGGAAACCACAGCCACTCGGTCTTGGATGGGTTGAGCCTGAGTCTGTTCCTCCCCATCCAGATCCGTTCAGCCTCCAGGCACTGGGACATCACTTTAACGGCATCATTGGGGTGGTCCAGGGTGGAGATGTACAGCTGAGTATCATCAGCATACTGATGATACTTCACCCCAAAACCACGGATGATCTCACCCAGCGGCTTCACATAAATGTTGAACAGAAGGGGTGAGAGAACCGACCCCTGTGGCACCCCACATACAAGGGGCCTCGGGGTCGACCTCTGCCCCCCTGTCAACACAGACTGCGACCGATCAGAGAGAAAGGAGGAGAACCACTGCAACACAGTGCCCCCCACCCCTAACTCTTCCAACCGGTGCAGCATGATACCATAGTCGATGGTATCAAAAGCTGCTGAGAGGTCTAATAGGACCAGGACAGAGGAGCACCCCCTGTCCTGGGCCCTCCAGAGATCATCTACCAATGCGACCAATGCTGTTTCCGTGCTGTACCCAGGCCTGAAGCCCGACTGGAACGGATCCAGATACGTCGTTTCATCCAGGTGCTGGGGGAGCTGTCACGCTACCACACTCTCAACAACCTTCGCAACAAAGCGAAAGTTGGAGACTGGACGGTAATTAGCCAACACTGCTGGGTCCAGGGAAGGCTTCTTGAGGAGAGGCTTCACCACCGCATCTTTCTTTTTTTTTTTTATTGAAAAAGTTTTCAAATACAAATTTTCCCCCTTTTTTCTCCCCCCCTCCTCCCTAACCCCCCCTCACCACCCATCCCCCCCTGTGACTTCTTCACAACAAAAACCTAATTCATAACAGATTACATAATATTTTACCATCCCCTTACTCCCTCCTCTAAATACTGACCCTTACTTACTAAAAATATTAATATTGTTACTTCCCCCTTTTACCATACATTTCAAAAAAAGCATTCTACTATAACATTGTATGATAACTTCTAATTTAGCATAATATTATTATAACTCCCAATTTAGCAATAATCTGCCCTTTTTCTCCTCCCCCAAACTTATATCCGTATATTATTACAACATTTCAAAACAACCTTCCACTTTAAAACTATATAATAAATCCTACTTTAACATTTAATCTTTTGTGTATATTAATATAACATTTCAAAGCAGCCTTCCCCATAAATCCTAATTTAACATTTATTCAACTCTATCCATTTCCTCCACTCCCTAAATATATCACTTAAACATCCCTTTTCTTAAACTAATCAATCAGTAAACTAACCTATTTCCACCCACTTTCTTACAAAATTGCCATGCACAACAATTCTTAATATCTTTATAAGATATTATAAATCTTTCAAGGTGGCGGGGAAGGCACCATCTCTCAAGGAAGCATTTATAATCCCCTGGAGCTAGCCTCGTGTAACCTCCCGAGAGGCTAGCACCAGCCAGGAGGGACACGGGTCCAATAAACATGTGGCCGCGCTCAGTCTGCCCAGTATCTTATCCACGTTTTCCGGAGTCACAGAATCAAACTCTTCCCAGGTAATATTCTCAAGACTTGCCTCCATCCTCCCTCCCGAATCTACCCAGTCAGAGTCCAAATTTTCCTGAATCTGAGCGATTTTGTCATACAGATATTGTACAAAGTCCTCGGCTCTACCCTCCAAGGGGTCCTCCCGTGCTTCCTGGTGGAGCAGGGAGCGGGTCACCCTAAACAGGGCAGCCGGGCGATTATCTGATGACGCAATAAGAGCGGAAAAATAGTTACACTTTGCCGCTTTTATTGCCACCAGGTAGGTCTTAATATGAGACCTTACCAGTGTTCGGTCAGATTCAGAATGGCTGGCCCTCCAACTGCTCTCCAGGTGTTTTTCCAGCGTTTCATCTCCCTCAGCTCCTCGGTGAACCAGGGAGCCAGGTGAGATCGACGCGGGTTAGAGGCGCAAAGGCACGATCTGGTCCAAAGCTCCAGCGGCCGCCCTATCCCAGGCAGCCACTAGGTCTTCAGTCGAGCCATGTGCCAGAGCCTCAGGAAATGGCCCAAGCTCTGTCTGGAACCTATCTGGGTCCATCAGGCGCCTGGGGCAGAACCACCTCATAGGTTCCACCTCCCTGTGGCAGGGTGTGGCGGTTCGAAGGTCAAAGCGAAGGAGGGAGTGATCTGACCATGACAAGGGCTCGATCGCTATATCCCCTATCTCGAGACACTCAACCACTGACCAGAGACAAAAACCAGGTCCAGCGTGTTTCCCCCATGTGAGTAGGGCCATGAACTAATTGGGTCAGGTCCATGGCCGTCATGGAAGCCATGAACTCCTGAGCCACCTCAGACGCCTCACCGACAGATGGCAGGTTGAAGTCCCCCGTGACCATAAGCCTAGGGGTATCAATCGCCACCGCGGCTATAAGGTTGAGTAGTTCAGGCAAGGCTGCTGCCACGTGGCAGGGAGCCAGGTACGTAACCAGCAGGCCCATCTGCACCCCATGACCCCACTTCACAAGGAGGGACTCACATCCGGCGTCTGAGGAACAGTGGCCTCCCTTGGACCAAGACCAAAAAGAAACATCCAATTCATAATATGTATAAAAGGATCAAGAAATAAATAGGATTTCAGAATGTATTTCAGATCAACCTTAAATCTGTTGTTTGAATGTGAACATACTAGATCTGGATTTCCAATTTTGTAAGATACCAGAAATTGAATATGTGATTCATTACATCAATTCATCCACTTAATCAGAAGGAATGAGTGAATCAAATTTGCTTTAAATCACATCAAAGGTTTACTCAACTAAGGAAATATAGGAAATATAGTCATTTAAATGCATGTATTTTCTTTCAAATTTATCCATATGAGCATGGTCATATAATAATAATCAATATAAATAATAATAAATATTGTTTACAATACTACTGCAGTTGGGTTTAACAATTAAAGTGGAAAAATGTCATTTCATTTTAATCTGTTTAGTTCTCGTGGGTTGCCTAGAAGAAGAACAGTAAATTTCCAAGCCAAATCAATCCATATGAAAATGGTATCTCCTCACAAAAACCTCTGGAAACCATACCTGGTTAAATGACCTATGCCAAGCTATCATGTCCTCATTAATGACTAATTCCTGTCCTTTGAGAGCATCAGGATCCACTTTTCCAATCTGACGTCTCTGGAAAGTGGAATTGGGAAAAGTGATTATGTTGACGATATCAAATCCACCCTCCATGTTTTTTTGATCATAAAATGTTATGACGTCTCCAAGAGAATTATTGAATTTCATGCCTTTAAGAAATTGGTGAAGCTATATTATTGGGAATTAAAAAAAAAACAGAAAACAAAGAATAGAAAGATATCAGTTATTTTGTCTTAGTAGTAGTAAGCTTTTGAATGAGAAACTCTGAATATATGGAAAGAATATTTCTCCAACCTCTTGAGAACCTGTTTGCTGCCCTCTGCATTTGGGGGAATAATTCAAAGGGTCAGATTCTTCTTTTCTGAGTCATAGTCAAATGACAGAAATGAATTGCAGCAAGTTTTTCCCCAGTCAAACAAAGCCTAGGAAATGATGTGGAACTAGATTTCCAAAATCACATTCCCTCTCTGATCTCTTCCTCATTTTCTAAGTAAGCCTCACCTGACTGATCTTCTTGTGACTTCCCACCCATTTTTCATTTCATTCAATTCTCACAGACATAAGGCTGCTATTGAAGCGGGATTCACTAATCCCAAATTAATCAGGAGACAAGACCACAGAGATCCAGAGAAACAGGGTTTTATTGAATATTGCTAGCAATAGGCCCAGTGCAGTAACCTGACAAATACTGAGCCCCGAGCAACGCCCTGAGGCAGGTTTTATAGGTTTCATGATCATAGCATACTTTCAGTTCCTCAATATGCATACATTCAGATAGTTAAACTGGAAAAGTACAAATACAGAAGTAACCTGGAAAAGTACAAAAGCAGAAGTATATGGGTATACAATACGTGCCAGTTACACAATTACAATGGTTACAACATTATAGTTACGACAGATTGCTACAAATGTCAAGTTCCCTTCTAGGAGTACAGATGTAGGAGAAAGGGCAATACATTTATAGATGCGCTATAAATGATATAAAAGCAAGGCCTTTAAGATACATACTGTTAGGATACACCATATGAGGGGCTCTCCTTCATTCCCCCCTGTTGAGACTTTGCCAAGTAATACAATTACTGCAAAGTTTCATTTTCGATGTTACTTTCCTCGATAAGTTTCTGGTATTCCCACCAGGCCATGGCTCGGGCCGTGGCCCTTTTCTCAACCAATAAGGACAACGTGCTGGTACCAATGTAGGGGTCGTATTTCCTCCCAACCATGTCCAAATGTCATCCTCCGCGGGGAAGCGTTTGCCCTGGTCAAGAGGCGAAAGGGGACCCTCCAAGTCCAAGCTCCCCTTCCCCCCTGTTCCTAGCAAAACGCGATAAAGGTAAAGAGAGTTAATAATGATACTGAGTAGCAAAAGCACAATAACAACCCAAATGGAAGGCAAAAGGCCACGGCGAATACAAGCCGTCTCACGAATGCGCTGAGCTGGATCCATTTAAGACCAATGATAGGAATATGTAAGAGGTGGTTGACTAAGGGCTGTGAGAACCGTAGGAGTTGCCGTTAGGGTAGAGACCCGTTGGCCAGAGGAATTGGAATAGAAGAATCCCTCAAGAACTTGTTCGATAACAACTATGTCACAAACAAGGGCACAGTCAATACACAAAACACAATCAATACAATGGGAACAGCAGCAGGAATCGCAGGGGCAGGGGCAAAACCAGCACATGAAATCAAGGAGATGACGAGGGGACCTGCCTCCCAGAGCGCAGGGTAAAGCGAGGAGCGTTGCCCGTGCGATGGGTATTAGCCTCCGGAGTAATACCTGCAGGGGGTTCCTCTTCGGCTCCCGTTCGTAGAGGGAAAGCTTCCGGAGTGTCACCAGAAGGGGCAGCCACAGGTGCAGCGCGTGGACCTGATTAACCACATCCCAGGCCATGTGGCCTGGGAGGAAAACACGAGAATCGGGCAAGACCCACCAACCCCCCTGTAGGGAAGCATCGAGTTCACGGGCTTGGGCAAGTTCAGATGCACTATAATGAGGCTGCATAGAGTCTGGGGGATCCCATAAGGCGAGGCAGTGCGCCTGCGGTTTGAAAGGTCGCAACGCTGCATGGCGAGCTTCCTGGTCAGCCTTATGGTTACCCAGTTGTGTGTCCGAGGGTGATTTCTGATGGCCCCTACAGTGCATGACAGCCACCTTGCGAGGGGCCCAAACACTGTCCAGCAGGCGGAGGATTTGTGGACCATACTTGATGTCCTTTCCCCCTGCTGTAATAAGTCCCCTCTCTTTATACAATGCCCCGTGGACTTGAACTGTTAAAAAGGCATATTTTGAATCTGTGTAAATATTGACATTTAGATTTTTAGAAAGCTCAAGGGCTCTAGTTAAAGCGTGGAGCTCTGCCAACTGTGCACTAGTGCCAGGAGGGAGGGGTTCGGCCTCCCAGACATCTGTTAGAGTAACGACAGCATATCCGGCCTTGCGAACCCCATCCAGGAGGAAACTAGTGCCGTCGGTGTACAGTGCATAGTCAGGACGGGGAAGTGGGACATCTGACATATCAGGGCGGCTGGCATATGTTTCCCCAGTAGTCTGAATGCAATCGTGGGCCGTATCAAGATCAGGTTCGGGAAGGAGAGTTGCCGGATTCAAAGAAGTAGATTGCTTTAAAACAATCATGGGGTTGTGAGTTATAAGGCCTTGGTATTTAAGCATTCGGGGATTGGTTAACCATAAATGGCCTTTTGTTTCCAAGACAGCCTTCAAGGCGTGAGGGGTTTGTATTTCAAGCTCTTGTCCAAAGGTTAGTTTGCAAGACTCCTGAGTAAGAAGAGCCGTACCAGCAACAGCCTTGAGACAGGCAGGCCAACCCCTCGCAACAGGATCCAGTTGCTTGGAAAGATAGGCTACAGGGCGATGCCAGGTTCCTAACCTTTGGGTCAGGACCCCAACAGCCACATTTTGCTTTGTATCCACAAATAACTGAAAAGGTTTGTCTAAGTCTGGCAAGCCCAAACTGGGGGCTTGCATCAGAGCATGTTTTAAACTTGAGAAACTTTTCTGTTCCTCTTTTCGCCAGAGGAGCGGCTCTCGGTCACTGCCTCTGGTAGCCTCATATAGGGGTTTTGCAAGGAGGCTAAAGTTGGGAATCCAAATGCGGCAAAACCCAGCAGCCCCCAGAAACCCCCGGAGATCCTTTTTAGTCCGAGGGGTGGGGAGGCGGCAAATAGCTTCCTTTCTTTCATGACCCAAGGTACGTTTTCCAGGCTCAATATCATAGCCCAAGTATCTAACTTTTTGCAAGACCAATTGTGCCTTTTTCCGAGAAGCCTTATAGCCCAGTCGCTGTAGAAGGTGTAGGAGATCATAAGTGTTTTGCCAGCATATGTCCTTTGTCTGGCCAGTGACCAGCAGGTCATCAACATACTGCAACAAGACCTCCGGCTTGGGGAGGTTCAAAGCTTCCAAGTCAGCTGCGAGGGCATTCCCAAACAGAGTGGGGGAGTTCTTAAAACCTTGAGGCAACCTGGTCCAAGTATACTGCTGTTTACGACCAGTAGCCGGATTTTCCCACTCAAAAGCAAAGAGATGCTGACTCTTTTTATGGACTGGGATGGTAAAGAATGCATCCTTAAGGTCAATGACCGAAAACCATGACGCAGTCCGGGGAATCAAGCCCAGAATAACGTACGGATTTGGGACCAAAGGATGAATGGTCACGGTAGCGGCATTTACTGGCACTAAATTTTGAACCGGACGGAAACGGCCATCCCCCTTAGGAATAGGTAAGATCGGGGTGTTCCAGGCCGATTCAGTAGGGACCAGAATGTCATGTGCCAGATAGAGATCAATTACTCCCTGTATAGCTTGCATAATGTGTCTAGGGTAAGCCCGTTGACGAAGGCGAATTGGATGTTTGGCAGGGAGCTCCTCAACAACAATGGGCGTCTGATGGCGAGCAAACCCAGGGGGGTTGTCCTCAGCCCACAAGGAAGGGACATTAAAATCCTCCCAACCGGAGTTTGCTACGATTTCATGTAAAGCCATTAAGCGCCATGCTTCCTCCTGGGGAACGTCCACCGAGACCTTGCCATATGTCAAAGAAGTAGAACCGTCCGGCTCAAAAGAAATCTGAGCCCTTAATTTACTCAACAAGTCTCGCCCCATAAGGGGAAGAGGGCACTCCGGCATGTAAACAAATTGAGTTATCGTTTTACCCCCCGTGTGACAAATTAGGGGGTTGAGGAATGGGCGTTTGATTGGCTGGCCTGCGGCCCCCCGGACCGTGATGGTATGCGAGGAGGGCTGGGCCAAGGGTTTGGTTATGACGGATCGGGTAGCCCCTGTGTCTACAAGGAAGGGAATTGGCTTGCCTCCAATTGTGAGACTGACCATGGGTTCAGGGAGGCATGCCGAGCCCGGTCCGTTTCAGTCCCATTCCTCGACTTCGGCCAGACCAATGAGGGGGGTATTGGACGCCCCTCGTCCCCTCCCTCGAAAGGGTCTGCCTCGTCCACCTCGGCCGTCTCGGGCATAACCTCCCCGATTTCCTTCCTTGGCACGTTCCAGTTCTTTTTCAGGGCATTCTCCCTTCCAGTGGCCAAATCGCTTACATATGGCACACCGATTTGGGTCCAGGGGTCCCCCTGACCCCCGGCTCCGATTCCGCCCCAGGGGTCCCCCTGACCCCTGGCCCCTTGGGCCGCCCCAGGGGTCCCCCTGACCCCTCAAGCCTCTACCCAGTCTTGGCCCATCTCGGGTGGCAGGCCCGCTCATCAAAGCTGCAGCAAGCAATTCTGCCTTTTTATGCATTTTTTGCTCCTGCTTCTGTTCCTCAATTTTGTCCCTATTTGCAAAAACCTTCCTTGCCACTTCCATCAGTTCACTCATTGATTTCCCAAGAGCTCCCTCCAATTTCTGCAATTTTCGCCGTATGTCAGGGGCAGATTGAGAAATGAAGGCCATTGCCAACATGCGAGCATTTTCAGGCTGTGTTGGGTCTATGGGGGTGTACATTCGGTAAGCATCTAAGAGGCGGGCATAGAAGGCTTCTGGTGCTTCACTAGCACCTTGGATCACCAAAGAAGGTTTAGACATGTTGGTGGTGGGTTTCTCCGCCACCTGGATTGCCTGCACCACAAGGCGCTGGTAATCCTGAAGGGACCTAAGATCCTCGATCTTATAAGGGTCCCATCTTGGGTCTTCAGAGGGAAAATTTCTAGCCACCCAGCGTTCAATGGTCATATCCCGGGCTGGCATAGTTCCTTTTAAGATTTTAAGGGCGGCATTCCTAATCTTTTCCCTCTCTTCCGGATTGAAGATGGTACTCATCAACTGCTGTAGATCCCTCCAAGTTGGATTGTGGGTATCTACAATAGTTTTAATCAAATCAGTAACCTCTGCTGGTTTGTTACAAAACGGACCATAATGCATTTTCCAGTTCAAAAGGTCCGAGGAGGTAAATGGGACGTGTTGAAACACAGAGACAATTACGGGCTCCCTGTTTGGTTCAACGACTGACTGATCTACCCTCCTGAGAGGGCTCAGGAAAGCCGGTCCATCTTCCGACGGATCAGCTTCCTCACTCTGCCTGGTATTCTTTGAGCGAGTTCGATCAGCAATGGGGCCTTCCTGTTCCCCAAGGGGCAACTTTTGTCCCCCCACTGCTCCTTCTAATTCATCAGAGGAGGGGGTGATCTGTTCGCTTTTCTGGGTTTGTCGCTCCTTCGGGCGGGCCCCCTTGTCCGCTCCATCCAAACTGGTTTGGGCGGAGCGGTCAGCTGGGCTTGGTACCCCCGGTGAGTCGGGGATGCCCAAGTCATCGAGGGCTCTCAGGAAGGTATCAGCTCCTTCCCCTGCACTGCTAGAAACTGAGGTGCTTGCCCTAAAGCCTATTTGTCCCTCCCCCCGAGGGAGATATGGCGGCGGATTGGGCAGCTCCTCTGGGCAGCTAGGAAGGATGGTGGGGATTGTTTTTTCCTTTTATATGGCAAGGTGCGGGAAACCAATAATCTACACCTTGCAGCTTTGCACTTTTGTAGCCAAATGGGGGGATGTTGTACTAGAGTAAGCCAGACATCGATGTATGGGGCTTGGTCAGGATGTCCTGTGGTGGGGTGGAAGACCCTCTGGTGTACTTGTAGTACTATCCCTAGGTCCAGCGACCCTGCTGCTGGCCAGCCTACTCTGAGTTCTGGCCAGTCCACCTCACAGAACACCCGCAACCTCTGCCTACTCCATTTTATGCCGTAATCCTGGCTAATATAGGCATCTTTGAAATGTTTTAACATACATGCCAAGGGGGTCAAAGGCGTACTGCCACCTCCACCCATTTTCCTCCCAGGGCACCAGACAAGACAAGTAGGTAAAGGGATTTGGGAAGAAGGTAAGGGGTCCTTCTCTCCCAGGAAAACACGAAGGATTCTCAATCACGCTTCCCCGGCCGCCAGCCCCGGACACTCAACGGTCACTGGACGGAATCGCGGGGTACACTCACACCAGTCGTGCACGACAAACCTCCCACCTTGGGGTCCCTCCGACCCTGGGGTCCCTCCGACCCCTCGTACCTTCAGGGAAAGGGTGATCAGGCACTTCCCCCCCACTCCTCCACCCGTCCAGTTCCCAGTTACCTCTGCTGTCTGGATGAACTAGACCGGCTAGTGGTTATTCCCCTGGGTGACTCTCACCTGTTCCCAGTTACCTCTGCTGTCTGGATGAACTGGCTGGTCCCTATCCCAGGGGTTTAGGTACTTGCCTGCCGGCGTCCTTTTCTTCTTCCTCCAGCTGGATTGAAACGTGCCTGGTCTCGTGGTCTCTCTTTTAAGCGGTTCTTGGAAACGTCA
This sequence comes from Pantherophis guttatus, assembly GCF_029531705.1. The sequence goes on along the minus strand of NW_026843870.1, from coordinate 33,182 downwards.
ACCGACACTGTGAAAGGGCCGGCCCCACGGGGAAGCCCCTCGGACTAAAAGAGTCCGATGGCGCCTGGGACTTTCCCAGATCCTCCGAGTCCCTCACAGTGTGGCGACGATCCAGAGGAATCTTAAAGTTCCGTTGCCTCCTGGCTGGCTCGCCAGAAATGAAGCGGGATTCACTAATCCCAAATTAATCAGGAGACAAGACCACAGAGATCCAGAGAAACAGGGTTTTATTGAATATTGCTAGCAATAGGCCCAGTGCAGTAACCTGACAAATACTGAGCCCCGAGCAACGCCCTGAGGCAGGTTTTATAGGTTTCATGATCATAGCATACTTTCAGTTCCTCAATATGCATACATTCAGATAGTTAAACTGGAAAAGTACAAATACAGAAGTAACCTGGAAAAGTACAAAAGCAGAAGTATATGGGTATACAATACGTGCCAGTTACACAATTACAATGGTTACAACATTATAGTTACGACAGATTGCTACAAATGTCAAGTTCCCTTCTAGGAGTACAGATGTAGGAGAAAGGGCAATACATTTATAGATGCGCTATAAATGATATAAAAGCAAGGCCTTTAAGATACATACTGTTAGGATACACCATATGAGGGGCTCTCCTTCACTATGAACATGGTAAAGACTGAAAGATAGCTGACACAACTAAATAGAATCCTTCTGTTGTCTTCAATAATATCGGTAGTTATGGGAAAGAAATTACAAATTAACGATGTCAACAGCATCGAACCCTGCAGTAATTGCAGGCAGCTGGTCTTAAGCAGCTTAATAACAGGGTGCCTTAAACCCTAGTACTACCAAGGCACAGACCTTTTTTCATAGAGATATGAATAACTGAGAAAAAAACAACCAAGGAATCATTACACGAAGAAAAGAGTGGATTTTGCTTACTCAAAAAATTCTTAGGGATTTGCAATCTAGCTATTTAGCCATCATGTTTAACCTACATAACATTACATTTAAAATAAAAATGATGGGAAACAAAATCTACAGCCAAAAACTCTCAGAAACTAAAGTGATTACTTGATCTGATAAAGCTTTCATCTGCTTTCTTTATGGATCTTTTTCCATAGAGACAGGTGTGGTCAGCTAGAAAAAACTGAAGAAAAGAAACAAGGAATCATTAGGTGAAAAAAAGTGTGGGATTTGCATACTCTGAAAATCCATAGAGCTCACTGAAGGAATAGAGGATCTGTGAAGTCATCTCTCCAATGAGGAGATCACCTAGTTGGTACCATTCATGTGGAATTGGGATAGGATCAACCTCTGGGCACTTGAGTGCATTCACTTTGATCACTAGGAACATCAGAATGAATAACACAGCAGCAGCCAAAACATCTTCCCAAAGAGGTCTCCAACATATCACGCCACACCAATGGATCTGATCTAGCATTCTGGATCTTCCCAACACACGTCCAGAGACCAAAGCATCAATCTAAACTTTTCATTTTGATGGAGATATGACACGTGCTTGAGTAATGACTGAGATTTCTACAACTCAGATTTGAAATAGGTCTGATCAAAGAAAGAACGGATGCTGGAGACATTGAACTCAATAGTCCTGTGGGACTCTTCCCACCATCCCAAGTCTCCTTTGGATTAGTTTATAACCCCTTTCAAACTTGCTTTTTCACTGCTTTCTAGAAAATCTTTGGAGCTTTGAGCAAATAAATACACGATAGTAATTTGAACCAATTCCAGGAAGAGTTAATTATCTATTAAAATATTTTCTCCTAGCTGGCCTTAGAAAACCTACCTACTTGTTAATTGTCAATTTGACAAAGTGTTCCCCCTCTTTCTCAAATAAAAAATAATTTTAAAGATCAGTTGATATTTTTTACAATAATATAAATACATGGACACAGAAAGAAAGATGATGTACTGGATTTAACTATTTTAATTCAGAATATAGGATACAGGGACAAGTGCTGACAGAGAACAGGATACCAAAATAGGAGAATATGTGTAGCTCAGGGTGGAACTGAGGGATCCTTGGTGCTACTCTGAAGTTTGCTGTTTTTTTTTTTAAATAAATTTGTATACCGCCCTTCTACTGGACTCAGGGTGGTGCACAGCCAAAATAAAAACATCCCAATACAAAATTTAAAATTTGTTAAAAGAATTACAAAACTTTGGCCTAAATTTAAAATCCTGACTAAAACCCATAGACAGTTAAAAATCTAACATCTCAAAAAAAGGGGGGGGTTACACCAGTCCTCCTTGGTGAAAAGGAAAGGTTTTTAGGGCACAGCGAAAAGCTCAGAGATCTGGTATCATAATTATCTCCGGGGGCAGGTCGTTCTAGAGGGCAGATGCTGCCACAGAGAAGGCCCTCCCCCTGGGGGTCGCCAGCCGACACTGCCTGGCTGACAGAACCCTGAGGAGTCCCTCTCTGTGGGAGCGTACTGGCCGGTGGGAAGCTATCGGCAGCAGAAGGCGGTCCTGCAAATACTCAGGTCCAATGCCATGGAGCGCTTTAAAGGTGGTAACCAACACCTTGAAGCACACCCGGAAGACCACCAGAAGCCAATGCAGGTCACGCAGGAGAGGCATCACATGGGAGTGCCCCCTCGCTCCCATAATCCCCCGTGTGGCCACATTCTGCACCAGTTGGAGCCTCCGGGTGCTCCTCAAGGGGAGCCCCATGTAGAGAGCATTGCAGTAGTCCAGGCGGGAAGTGACGAGTGCCTGAGTGACTGTGCATAAGGAGTCCCGATCCAGAAAGGGACGCAACTGGTGAATCAGGCAAACCTGATGAAAAGCCCCCCTGGCCACAGCCATCACATGCTCTTCTAAGACAGCTGTGCATCCAGGAGGACGCCCAAGTTGTGAGCCTTCTCCATGGGGGCCAATGACTCGCCCCCAATAGCCAGCGATGGCACCAGCTGGCTATATCGGGATGCCGGAAGCCACAGCCACTTGGTCTTGGAAGGGTTGAGTCGAAGCCTGTTACTCCCCATCCAGATCTGCATGGCCTCCAGGCACCGGGACATCACTTCAAGGGCATCATTGGGATGGCCTGGGGTGGAGATGTACAGCTGAGTATCGTCAGCGTACTGATGGAACTCCACCCAAAAGCCACGGATGATCTCGCCCAGCAGCTTCACATAAATGTTGAACAGAAGGGGCAAGAGGACCGACCCTTGCGGCACCCCACAAACAAGGCACCTTGGGGTTGACTTCTGCCCCCCTGCCAACACCAACTGCGTCCGGTCAGAGAGATAGGAGGAGAACCACCGCAGAACGATGCCCCCCACTCTTCTACATATACCACTTTTCTGGCATATGTTTCATTACCCAATCTAGGTAACATCATGTGTTCTAGCAGGATCCTGATTTAGCAATCTGTAGATGACCCTGATGACATATGTAGGATCTCTTCCCAGAGGCATGGGGGCGAGGTGTATCTATACATCGCTATTTCTCCGATGTCATCGCGTCCGCAGAGACTTGCCCGACCACCCTGTTTCGGGTGTCCCGCTCCCTCTTGAATCAGAGGGCGGGGGAAGACCCAATGCGAGGGCAAGCTGAGGAGTTTGGCCAGTATCTGCTGGACAAGATTGCTCAGATTTGGGATGGCTTGGACTCTGACTGGACAGGGTCAGACGATGAAGCGGGTCTTGTGCTTTGGGAAGAGTTCAATCCTGTTACCCCAGATGAAGTGGACAGGATCATGGGGAAGTTGAGTGCGGCCACATGTGTACTGGACCCACACCCCTCCTGGCTGGTTTATTCAGCTCGGGAGGTGACATGTGGCTGGATCCAGGCGGTGATAGCTGCTTCTTTAGAGGAGGGTAGCTTTCCTGCTGTCTTGAAGAAGGCGGTGGTGAGGCCCCTCCTCAAGAAGCCTGCCCTGGATCCAGCTGTTTTGAGCAACTTTCGTCCGGTCTCCAACCTTCGCTTCCTTGTGAAGGTTGTTGAGACTTGATGGCATGTCAGCTCCCAGTGGCCCTGGATGAAGCGAAGTACCTTGATCCGTACCAATCGGGTTTCAGGCCCGGATACAGCACGGAGATGGCATTGGTCGCACTGGTGGATGATTCTGGTGGGCTCGGGACAGAGGTCATTCCTCTGTTCTGGTCCTATTAGATCTTTCAGCGACTTTCAATATCATCGACCATGGTATCCGGCTGCGGCGCCTTGAGGGGTTGGGAGTGGGAGGCACCATTTTACGGTGGTTCTCCTCTTACCTCTCAGGTCAGATGCAAGCTGTGTTGGCAGGAGGGCAGAGATCGACCATGAGGCCCCTCAACTATGGGGTGCCTCAGGGGTCTGTTCTCTCACCCCTTCTGTTCAACATTTATATGAAACCACTGGGGGAGATCATCCATGGTTTCGGGGTGGGGTGTCATCAATACGCTGATGATACCCAGCTTTTTATATCCACCCCGAACCAGCCCAGTGATGCCCTCGATGTGATGTCCCAGTGCCTGGAAGTGGTAAGGATCTGGATGGGGAGGAACAGGCTTTGGCTTAACCCTGCCAAGACTGAGTGGCTGTGAATACCGGCATCTCAGTTCGAAGGAGGGATTCCATCGCTGGCTATAGGGTGTGAAATTTTGCCCCCTGTAGACAGGGCGCACAACTTGGGTGTCCTCCTGGATTCACGGTTGAGCTTAGAAGATCATATAAAACCATGACCAGGGGGGCATATGCCCAGATTTGTCTGGTCTGCCAATTGTGCCCCTATTTGGACTGAGATGCCCTACGCACAGTTACTCATGTGCTAGTTACCTCTTGCATTGACTACTGTAATGCTCTCTATATGGGGCTGCCCTTGAGGACCACTTGGAGGCTTCAACTGATACAGAATGCAGCTGCACAGATTGTGATGGGAGGGTCCCGATACTCCCATGTTACACCCCTCCTGTGCGACTTGCATTGGTTGCCGGTTGCCCTCCAATTCAAGGTGCTGCTGATGACCTATAAAGCCCTACATGTCTTACGCCCAGGATATTTAGCAGACCATCTGCTGCCAGCAACAGCTGCCCATCGCCCGGTGCGTTCTCACAGGGAGGGCCTGTTCCAGATGCCATCAGCTAGACAGTGTTGGCTGGTGACCCTCAGGGATAGAGCTTTCTCTGTGGGTGCACCCTCTGGAATCAATTTCCCCTGGGGCTCCGGTTGGCTCCTGACCTTCGCACCTTCTGCCGCGAATTAAAAACATGGTTGTTTACATTGCCCAGCCTGGACTGTGAGGGTTTTTAGATTTGGGTTTTTTTAATATAAATTATATATTATGTATTTTATATTTTTAACTGGTTGTTTTATTGTTGTGAGCTGCCCTGAGTCCTCGGAGATAGGGCAGCATATAAATTTTATTAAATAAAATAAATAAATAAATAAATAAATAAATAAATAAATAAATAAATAAATAAATATTTCTGTAAAGTTATAGGACTGCACACTGATGGACAGAACCAGATATTCAGAGCTTTAGAAAAAGCCAGCATGTACCAATAAAAGAAATGTCTACAAGGAAACAACCAATCTCCATTGAGCACCAGTGACCCTTCAAAACCAATAGGGTCAGGGCTACCCTAATCTTTGGAGGAAAAGTGCTCCTCATGGCAAAAATAACGTTAATGAATAGATTTTTTTTTTTTAAAAAAAAAATAATAATCTATACACTTGGACCAGAGGTGGTATTCAGCCGGTTCAGATCGGTTTGCCCGAACCTGTAGCAGACGTTATTTTATTTGCCAGCACTTATTTGCCCACCCACCCACCCCAGCACTGGGTCATCTTATTTAGCTACATTTTTGAGGCCGGGTGCATGCGCGGAAGGCCAGGCACATGTGTGGAAGATGCATGCACGCACAGCGAACCAATGGTAACAATATCTGAATCCCACCTCTGACTTGGACACAGAAAGAAAGATGAAATATTCGGTTTAACTCTCTTAATTAAGAACATAAAATACAATCATGACCTGTTGGGTCGTTCTTTCAGGTATATTTCCTTATCAGATTCTTCAATGGCTACAACAATAAAAGAGCTTCCAATGAATTCCTTCACTGGGAAACGTCTTAAAAATTTAAAGCAATTGTCGCTCATGTTGAACTGTATAGCACAAGAGATGTTTTTGTTTTTTTTTAAAATGTTTTTATTATTTTTCCTTTAAAAACAGAAACAAACACGAAACATACATTTCCATTTTATTATTTATTTATTTATTTGTTTGTTTGTTTGTTTGTTTATTAGTTTGATTTATATGCCGCTGTTCTCCAGAGATTCAGGGCAGCTTACAATGCTTTTAAGCAATAGCCTTCATACTTTTTGTATATACCTGCTTGGTAGGGCTTTTGGCCGCCCCTAAGCGGTGTTGTATTTTATACAAAGTCAGCTTATTGCCCCCACAAACCGGGTCCTCATTGAATGAATGAATGCGCAGAGATGGATAGGCTCACAAAAGAGCTCCAAGATAAAGAGAACACTGACTTTTATTTAGTTTGGCAAAAATGGTACACATGGTTAGAAAGAAGGATAGGGCCAACAACATAGGACATTAGGAGAACATAACTCAAGAATTGTAGAAATAGATACATGAGATGAGCCGTAGGATTGTATAAATAAATGGTTAATATGATTGTAGAAAGATACTGCTGAACTTCAATGAATATATCAAGGTATAAGCAAGTGAATTTGTAAATAGTATGATTAAGGAAAATTGGTTAAATGGACATTAATCACCGATGCGAAGGTTTTCTAGAAGTTAGTCGATTGACTCTTTGTTAATGTATAAGTGTTTACATGTATTTGTGTTTTATGTTTGTTTATGTCAATAAAACTTAAAAAAAAAGGAAAAAAAAGAAAGGATGGAAGGCTGAGTCAACCTTGAGCCTGGTGAGAATTGAACTCGCAGTAATTGCAGGCAGCTGGCAGCTAAATACTACTTTAACAGTAGTTTAGTCCACTGCACCACCAGAAACAACAGTTTCTTCTAAAGTTCACACTTTCTCCCCTCCCCTCCTTTACATATATTTGTGGTCCTCTTGTTCCTTATTCCTTAACCCTCTCTTAGCCTTTAATCATGATTTTCTAATTTTTTTCTGTATAATTATATTGTTTGAACTGTTATTATTATTTTTATTATGGGGAGATTATGATCATGGGTGGGCTGCTGGGGGTTCTCAGGGGTTTGGGAGAACCTCTAGCTAAGATTTTGTGCAGTTTGGAGACCCCCCCAAAACCCACTCCTGGCTGGCCACGCCCACCCCGCCTCTCCCAGGAGTCCCCAAGTGGCCCATTTTAAATGCAGGTAAATGCAGGGCATGCATGGAGGCTCAGGGAGGAAGAAAAATGTGCCTACTGGAAGATCAGGAAGGTCAGAAATGGGCCCATTTCCAGCCTCCGTTGTTGCCCTCCCGGAGGCTTGAGGAAAGCCCCCAGAGCCCGGGAGGGCAAAAACGCCTCCCACCATGGTGCTGGAGGCCGACTCGGCCATGCCCACCATGGCCACTCCACCCAGCAACCAGGCAGAGAACCCCTTGCTAAAATCTTTGAAGCCACCCCTGATTATGATGATCAGTGGTTAAAGATGCTGAGCTCTCCAGCTGACAATCCAGGTTTGAGACCTGAGCACCACACAACAGGGTGAGCTCCTGTCCTTGCCTCACCTCCTGCCCAACTAGCAATTCAAAAGCATGCAAATGTGAGTAGATTAAAAGGTTATAGGGTTCCATGCACCTTTGGTGTATAGCCATGCTGTCCACATGACTATGGAAAATGTCTTCAGCCAAGAAATAGAGATGAGCACTGAGCCTTAGAGTCGGACATGACCAGACAGGCAAAACTTTACCTTTACCTTTTATTATATGCCACTCAGAGTCACTCTTTTGCGAGATTAGTACCTACATAAATTTGATGAATAAATTTGATAAATTTATTCATCAAGTCATGTCTGTAACCTGGCACTAGAAGATACATGCAATGTAGAGCCACTCTTTGAAATGCCACCTTTTAACTTTCTATTATTTGAGTTCTGCAGGCTGGACTGATCCTTTAGTTGTCTTCTCTCTGTTAATACTTCCTGATATACACATGACAACAGAGAAAAGGAGAAAGGAAATAATGCAACGATTCAATTAATTCTATTCTGTTTTAAAGCTTTAGCTTCCCAGTTTAATGCTGGGGGTTGGATTCCATAATTGGTGGAGTTAAGACAGAAACGAAATGTTTATTGATTTTATTCAAATTTATGTGCTGCTTTCTCTTCAAATCATGTATGTAAATAAATTTCATAAAAAATCATTTCTACTTCTTGAAAACAGAAGAATGGATTATCTTGTACATTAGGAAACATATTTAACTGTATGATTTTCAAAGTTTGGTTAAACTAAAATAATTCTGCATGCATTATTTGGATACTCATATTCTACATTTAAACCTGACAATGTTATTGGTAAATGATATTTACATGACTTAATTTCTTTTTATTAATTAATTGTTCTCTGTTGTTCAATTCTGGCCTCAGCACAATGATGAAGCATTTTGGGAAGAAGATACATCCAAGTAAGGCCCCACTGGAGGACAAGATGGAGAAGACCTCCACAGCTACCATGGCTTTCCCTGTAGTGCTCTGGTAGGTTGCCACAAAAGAGATCCACACACTGCAAAAAGCCAACATGCTGAAAGTAATAAACTTGGCTTCATTAAAGCTGTCAGGTAAATTACGGGCAAAGAATGCCACAACAAAGCTGGCAGTAGCCAAGAAGCCCAGGTAGCCCAGGACACAATAAAACATGACAGTGAAACCTTCATTGCATTGCAAAATCATGGTTTCCATAAGGGAATGCATGTCTAACTCAGGGAATGGAGGAAAGCTTGCCAACCATGCGATACAGATGTTGGCTTGGAAAAGAGAGCAGGAAAGAACAATAAAAAGGGCCAACCTTTTTCCTACCCATTTCTTCATCTTAGAGTCTGGCTTGGTGGCCATGAAAGCCATAACCACAGTGAGGGTTTTGGCCAGAATACAAGAAACAGCCACTGAAAAGACAATGACAAAAGTTGGTTGCCGAAGACAACAGGTGACTTTCCCTGGTTGACCAAGAAACATCAAGGAAGAAAGAAAGCAGAGCAGAAGTGCCACAAGGAGAACGTAAGTGAGGTCCCGATTGTTGGCTTTAACTATAGGAGTATCTTTGTACTTCATAAAAGTTCCGAGAATCCAGGCTGTTATCACAGCAAAAGCAACAGCAGTTGATGCCAAAGAAATGCCTAACGTTTCTTCAAAAGAGAGGAAACTCATTGTTTTATTCAGGCATTGATCTTGCTCCTTGCTTGGATACTGATTTTCAGGACATTTGAAACAATCTTCCATCTCTAGAGGAAAAGTAAAAAAAAAGAAAAAAGAAAAGTCAGATTTCTTGATTATTATTTACTTCTGGAAATACAGAGAAAAGCTGTCTCATAACTAGGTGGTTGCCTTGTGGTAAGATCACACTTGGAATATTGCATCCAGTTCTGGTCGCCACAATATAAAAATGAAAGAGCTACCTGTTGACTCTAAAGAGCTACCTCTTTAGAGTTGAGACTCTAAAAAGACTGCAGAGAAGAGCAACAAAGATGATTAGGGGACTGGAGGCTAAAACATAAAAACAGTTGCAGGAAATGGGTATGTCCAGTTTGATGAAAAGAAGGACTAGGGAAGACATGATAGCAGTGTTCCAATATCTCAGGGGCTGCCACAAAGAAGAGGGAGTCAAGCTATTCTCCAAAGCACCTGAAGGACAAGAAGCAGTGGATGGAAACTAATCGTGGAGAGAAACAACCTAGAAGTAAGGACAAATTCTCTGACAGTTAGCACAATTAATGAGTGGAACAACTTGTCTCCAGAAGTTGTGGTGCTCCAACTGGAGGTTTTTAAGAAGAGATTGGACAAACATGTGTCTGAAGTGGTGTAGGGTTTCCTGATTGGGCAATGGATTGGGTTAGAAGACCTCCAAGGTCCTTTCCAATTCTGTTCTTGTGTTATCTAGTACTTATCTGCTTCATCTGGGTTGAGTTACATATGTCCTTACATTCCAATGTTATAAGAGATGGATTTTTTTTTTATTGTTGGTATATGGTTTTTTTTTTTTTTTTTCATTTTTGTAAGCCACCCAGACTTACTGAAAGTGAGTGGGTGGCCATACACATTTTCTTAAATAAATAAATATTCATTGAAGATCATCTTTTGGGTTGATGGCACCAATGGGATTGGGTTTGTTAAGGCTAATTAATTATTGAAATTGATAACTTTTACATGTAACCATTTGTGGTTCTTTTCATAACAAAGATAAAACAATAAAATAATTTTCTGGAATAACAAATAGGAATTAACTATATGTTATTTGGGGAAGATGAACAAAACCCAAATACTGTGAGGTTCATGATGCAGAGAGACATTTTCCACTTCTGTTCTTGGAAAAGAAGAAATCAGCATCAATTTCTTAACATAGTAGTACCAATAAATAAATAATATTTAATAAGAGATAGATTAGATTAGATTAGATTAGATTAGATTAGATAGATGATAGATAGATAGATAGATAGATAGATAGATAGATAGATAGATAGATAGATGGATGATGGATGGATGATAGATAATGAAATGGTTAGATAGATGATAGATAGATAGATAGATAGATAGATAGATAGATAGATAGATAGATAGAAGAGAGAAAGAGAGAGAGAGAGAGAGAGAGAGAGAGAGAGAGAGAGAGTTTCCCTTCTTTTATTCATTTTTCCATTGTTTGCATGTATTAAAAATTTAAATATATCATTTTTGGCCGAAAGTATATCTCAACAGCTTCAGAGTAATGCATGGAGGAGAGAGCAGAAATAAAATGCCGCTTGGGAAGATCATCTGTGGTTTTGGGGTGCTGTATCATCAGTACGCTGATGATATCCAGCTTTTTATATCCACCCCAAGCCAGGCCAGTGATGCCCTCGACGTGATGTCCCATTGCCTGGAAGTGGTATGGACCTGGATGGGGAGGAACAGGCTCCGACTCAACCCCGCCAAGACCGAGTGGCTGTGGGTACTGGCATCTTGGTCCTATCCAGATCTTCCATCGTTGACCATCAGGGGTGAAGTGTTACCCCCTGTGGATAGGGCTCACAACTTGGGTGTTCTCCTGGATTCACGGTTGTCTCTGGAAAATCATGTAACAACCATGGCCAGGGGGGCATTTCCCAGGTTTGCCTTGCACGCCAGTTGCGCCCTTACTTGGATCAAGATGCCCTACACACTGTTACTCATGTGCTGGTCACCTCCCGTCTCAACTACTGCAACTCTCTCTACCTAGGGCTGCCCTTGAAAACCACTCGAAGGCTTCAGCTGGTGCAGAATGCGGCCGCACGGGTTGTGATGGGAGCGTCCCAACACTTCCATGTTACACCCCTCCTGCGCGACTTGCATTGGTTACCGGTTGCCCTTTGGGTGAGGTTCAAAGTGCTGGTTATTACCTACAAAGCCCTTCATGGCCTAGGCCCGGGATATTTGTCAGACCCCCTGCAGCCAGCAACAATCCCCAATTGCCTGGTGTGTTCCCACAGACAGGGCCTCCTCAGGGTGCCATCGGTCAGACATTGTTGGCTGATGACCCCCAGGGGAAAGCTTTCTCTGTGGGTGCACCCACCCTCTGGAACCAACTTCCTTTGGAGCTCCAGATGTCCCCTGACCTTTGCTCATTCCGCCGCGATTTGAAGACCTGGTTGTTCCGCAGCCTGGCCTGTGGGGGGGGGGTGTTTAATGAATTTTTTAAATGTTTTAAATTGGGATTTTAATTTTATATTGGCAGGAATTATGCATTTTATCATTGTGAGCCGCCCTGAGTCCTCGGAGATAGGGCGGCATATAAATTGCATAAAATAAATAAATAAATAAATAAATAAATAAATAAATAAATAAATAAATAAATAAATAAATAAAGAGCCTTGGTACTACAGTGGTTTAAAGCACCCTGTTATTAACACAGCTGCCTGCAATTTACTGCTGGTTCGAATCTCTCCAAGGCTCAAGGTTGACTCAGCCTTCCATCCTTTCTAAGGTAGGTTAAATGAGGACCCAGTTTGTGGGGGCAATAAGCTGACTGTGTATAAATATACAAAAGTATGAAGGCTATTGCTTAACGCACTGTAAGCCGCCCTGAGTCTCCGAGAAGGGCGGCATATAAATAAATAAATAAATAAATAAATAAATAAATAAATAAATAAATAAATAAATAAATGAATGAATGAATGAATGAATGAATGAATGAATGAATGAATGAATGAATGAATAAATAAATAAATAAATAGATAGATAAATAGATAGATAAATAAATAAATAAATAAATAAATAAATAAATAAATAAATAAATAAATAAATAAAATGAGGACTATATCCATTTCTTCAGTCCAGACCAGAAAATACGGTATTTGAATTAAACCTCAAAAGTCCTATGACTTTTTTATTTTTATTTTTTTAAAAAAAAACATGAAAATGTGGGTTACCATTCATTCCTGAGCTTCAGACTGGGAAAGACCACCCTTAGCCATAGTCTAGATTAGTGGGTCTCAATCTTTTCTTCGCCATGGACCTCCTTTTATGCCACGGACTATGGCCATGGACCACCAAGACTTAAACCATAACATTTCTTCAGGCCTTTGTGGACTCTCTGTGATGACATTGTTGACCCCTCCCAGGGGTCCAAAGACCACAGGTTGAGAACCACTGGTCTAGCTAAATGCCTAGCATGATGATTTATTAATTCTGATCCACACATTTGTTTCAAACATCCATCAACTGACCCATGTTGTCTGAAATCTTTCCTTCTGGACATGGAACACAGTCATAGCAGCAGAACTTTTCCCCTTCCATTCTTCTCTTCCAATATCCTGAGTGACAATACTCATTACAAAGAGAAATGGGAAGAGCCTGCAAATAACATGAATATTGTTTAATAAGGATAGGCTGATTCTTTTATTCATCTGTAAATGAAGTAAACTACATATCCCTTTAAAAAGGGACGTGGCTATATATACATTCGTATATATATATACGAATGTGCAGAGATGGACAGATTATCTATGGAAATGACGGAGAGGGAGGACACCGAGTACTATTTTTTATGGAATAAATGGTATTCCTGGCTGGAGAGTAAATATAAAATTTAAGGGATGCTTTTGTTACAAGATCGAATTGTAAATAGAAATCAAGATAATTTAAATAAAAATGTAAGTTTAAGATAGAGATATTTAGAAGTAGAATTTGTGTAAAGAGATTAAATAGGTTAGAGATACTGATGCAGAAAAGTTGTTATTAGTATTGAAATTCTGATATGTTTGTTTTGGGTTGTTTATATTTTTTGTTTTGTGTCTGTGTGTGTTTTTTTTTTCTTGCTTTTTTGTGTATTATGTTTCTTTTTGTACTGTGTATTTTAATCTTTGGAAATTTAATAAATATATATTATTGTTTTAAAAAGGGATGTGGCTGTATTAGTCTATGAAATCATTTTTATCTGACTGCTCATTCACATTTAAAGAAGCTCTTGTTAAATATACACAAATTTTACATACACAGTTTTAGATCATTTTATTTTGAAAATAGAAATGTAATGTTGCACTAAGCATCAAGGGGAAATCAGGAGATTCAGGCAGTTCAAATGAGTATAAAGATTTATTGCAAGCTTAAGCTACCTACAAGAATCTGACCAACTAACTGTCAAGAGAAATTGGTGGGAGATAAGAAAGGCATTCAAAACAGGGGTGAAATGCTCCCGGTTTGGACCGGATCGCCCGATCCGGTAGTGATGGTGGCGGGTGGTTCGGAGAACTGGTAGCAAAAATCCCTGCGGCCCATCCCCCCCCACCATGCCCAGCTGAGCCGCACGATCATCAGAGGCTTTTTTTTTAACTTTTAAAAGCATTTTTTTCTACAACCTCTTCCGACGAAAAAATGCTTTTAAAAGTAAAAAAAAAAGCCTCTGATGATCACGCAGCTCAGCTAGGATCGTCAGAGGCTTTTCAAAGTATTTTTTTCTGCAACCTCTTGGCCAAAGAGGTGGTAAAAAAAATGCTTTGAAAAGTCTCTGACAATCCCAGCTGAGTTGCCTGATCGGCAGAGAGGCATTTTTTAAAAAGCCTCTCTGACGATCCCAGCTGAGTTGCCTGATCGGCAGAGAGGTATTTTTTAAAAAGCCTCTCTGACGATCCCAGCTGAGTTGCCTGATCGTCCGTGGCTTTTCAAAGCATTAGAAAAAAATGCTTTGAAAAGTTAAAAAAAAAAAGTTGGCCACGCCCACCCGGTCACATTACCCCCCCCCCAAGCCAGTAGTAACAAATTTTACATTTCACCCCTGATTCAAAGTATACTGAACTTAGATCTCTTGTGGATATGCAGGGACTCGTGACTTATGACACATTTGACTCCTCCCTTGGGCTCAGCCTGGTCATCTCCTATACTAAGTCTGTATTATATAATTCTGCTGAATGCGGATGAGATTACATTGCATATAAAAATAGAAATTTCAGGTCTCTAATGAACAAAGTGACAACATCTTTTCAAAGTATGTTATCGATCCTACCTGGTTAAAGCTTTTGTGCCATTCAATTCTATTTTTATTAATAGTCAATTGGTATCCATCTGGAGCATCGGGATCTAATCTTCCAACTTTCACTTTCTTGAATGATTTGTTTGGAAAAGTGACCATGTTGATGATGTCAAATCCTCCGGTTACTTGCCTTTTGTCATTAAAAAAAATTCTTTCTTCAGCTGAGTTGTTAAAAGATACGTCTTGAAGAAATGGATGGAGCTGTTTTAAAAATAGTAAGAAACAGGGAATTGAAAGAATAGTGATGTGGAAACCAAAGAGCTAAGTCATCTCATAGATATCTTTTCGAAAGGCAACTGGATTTTGTTTCTCCTTGAAGACATTTTGTTTCTCATCCAAGAAGCTTCTTCAGTTCTGACTGAATGGCGAGGAATGCAAGGATTTATATTCCTTGCATTCATCTGGTCATTAGCTCTCTCTCTGAGAGTCATTGAGGCTCTGAAGAAGAACCGAAGAAGCTTCTTGGATGAGAAATGAAATGTCTTCAAAAAAAAAAAAATTCCAGTTGCCTTTTGAAAAAGCACCTTTGAGACAACCATGAAAGATCAATCAGGTTGATATACCAAAAAAGGACAATATGCAACATGACTTCATTTTTTGAGAGGGAGGTATGTGCCTTCAAGTCAGTTTCGACAAGATTTTTGGACACAATTCACTGTCCTTTTTTTCCCTAGACCTGAGAGTAAATCAATGGCAGACACAGCTGGCTTTGTGCCTAAACTGGGACTCGAACTCCTGGGCTTTTTAGCTTGGTGTCCTAATCATTACACTGTATTGGCTCT
The DNA here is from genome assembly GCF_029531705.1 of Pantherophis guttatus. The sequence goes on along the minus strand of NW_026843870.1, from coordinate 17,796 downwards.
TTCTTTAAACATTTAAGTTTTTACAAATTCCATTCACAGAACAAGTTGTCAACCTACAATGTATTATCCCTGAAGATGTGTAAAACAACAGTGTGTGATGTTGAGAAGAAATATGGGCACAATCCACTTGATAGGGTTTGCAGACTGTGAAAGAACTGTGTACTGCTCATCACGGTTAGATGATCAAACCATGATTTATTCACTTAAATCTTAGCACTTTGAACCAACCCAATCATTTTGTACTACATTTTCCAATGAATAAAAAAAAAAAAAACAGTGTTACATAGCGATAATACCTGCCAAGACTGGAGATCCTGGAGTTGAATGATTTTATCCGGTGTCATTTTTTGCCAACTGGATCTCCTTGATAGTAGGGTATGCAAAGAAAGAGCCACGGCATAAATACCATTATAGATACTGTAACTATGACCAGTCATTTGCATCTCAAAGAGAGGTCCAGGAAGACTGCCCAGGTTCTCCTCCCCAGAGCATTTTTCATGATCCATTGTTAGCGATCCTGAATTAGGAAAGAAACAGTCAAATGCTTGCTCCCAAAACTCTTTTACAAATCCATCTCTGTGCCTCCAATAAGGTTTTATGGTCTGAAGAAATGTCCTGAACCCCAGAAGTTCCTTGGACTGAATTTGAAAGGAAATGGCCCCGTCGAACAAACGGAGATCGAAACTCTTCTGAATGCCTGTTAATATAAAATCCATTTGGCTTGTCGTAATCCATACCTTTCTAAAGGATGCATTTTCTTTATTTTGGGGGTCTCTAAAAAATATGAGAAATGTGAACCACACAAGAGTCAAAGTATCTCCATACATAACAAATGTACTTGTTTTATGATTGGCGAAGTGTCTATAAATGCTGGACATTGTATCAAAAAAATTATCCAAGTTATCCAGATGGGGTATTCCAGGGATTTGTTGTATGAAGGCGGGACAGATTCCATTCTGGGAAAACATCCACTGTAGTTTCTGCAAAAATTGTTCGCCACTCTCATTCAGAGAAGCAAAGAGTCCAATCCACTTCCATCCAAAATATTTAAGCAATTGGATAATCCCAATATATAGGGGACCTTCATTTGGGGCCATGAAGTAAAGCGAAGGTACCTTATTTCTAGAAAAACTTTCTGAGGGATACGAACCATATGTGAGCTAAAAGAAAGTATAAAGATTCCATATTTGAGAGGCTCCTACAAAGACGAGGGTGTCAAAATATTTTCCAAAGCACCCGAAGGTAAGACAAGAAACAATGGATGGAAACTAGCCAAGGAGAGAAGCAACCTTGAACTTAGAAGAAATGTCCTAACAGCGAGAGCAATCAACCAATGCAATAGCTTGCCTTCAGAAGTTGTGGGCACTCCATCACTGGATGCTTTCAAAAACAGACTGGACAACAATTTGTCTGAAATAGCATAGGACCTCCTGCTTGATCAGGGAGTTGGACTAGAAGACCTCCAAGGTCCCTTCCAACTCTATTATTCTATCTTCTATGATGTGGTACAGATATATTATTGCTATTCTTTATGCCTATTGGAACAATTGAAGGAACTGGTCAGCACAATGTAAAGTTAAATAAAAATAATATGTTCCTGTAGTATCAATTTATTGATTTATGATCATATGATATAAGTTCTGGAGTTCAGACCTGGTGCCCGAAGATGGAAGAGATTCTACTTTTAAATGAATTTTCAAATGCTCAAGTCTTAGCTGAAACTTGCTAATGAGATTGTTATTTTGGTAAGTAAATTTAGGATTAGGGATCCCATGTACATTGCTTGAGCTTTGTATTAGGGTTCCGACAGATGCCCTAATTAAATCATGAGCCTCGAGCCAAGCTTCAAAAGAAATCCAGTTATTTATTAGGAGCTTCATGTTGGCACGTTCCCAAATGAAGCCAGCTCTGACCCCATGTAATTTACATGCCCCTCTTTCCCACCTCCCCACAAGGTGTGTCATCAATAACATTTGCCAACGGGGCAATTTCACGAGTTGTAGAGATCACTCCCCTCCGGCTGCTGTAAGTAACCCTGGGATACAGCCTTGAGAGAGATAAGTCTGGAATGTGCATCTGTCTTTGGCTGCCATGCCGTTTCATCAATTTCCCATCCCCCCTTTCCTATGGCAACTCGAGAGCAGGCCAGGGATGCTTTGCGAGTTGACACTTTGATTATTTTACAAAGGAAGAAGAAAATTCTCCCTGCTTTTCAACCAACCTGAGGTATCTTGTAGAATTCTATAATGTCTGATATATGGGATGAAGTATCAGACTCAAGTCCTCCAAGGATGGCTATGAGATTTTTAGAAGAGACACATTTATAGTTTGGGAGAAATCTATTTGATTTGAAAAGTAGGTCCAAAGTGGTCCGATAGGTCATTCTGGCACTGTAGTAGCTGTCACAGATGTGGAAGCCAAGGGTAACATTGGGCAAAATTTGTAGATTCTCATTGATCTCCTTTATACCAAAGACCAAAGAGAGGACATGCTGGTAGAACTTTGGGATCATGCTGCAAAGAAAGGAAACATTTGGAAAAACAACCCTTCAGTAAGAAAATTGGTTGAAGTCTCATTTCCCCCTGTAATTTTAATTGGATTCAGAAAACCATTTTTTTGATATCTCAAAATTAAACATCACCCTTAACAATAGTCCAAATGGTTTAATGAAAATAAGATAGTTCATTATCTTCAGCAAATTAAATACATGCACATTTTATAAAGGATTAGGTTTTAAGGCCAAGATCAGTAGAAAAGATCTAACTCTGTGAGAAGGATAGATGTGAAGATTTTCTGTTCCCAGGGAATATATGCATATTTATTTTCAAAGAAATGTTATTTAAAGTTGGAATTTTGTGCCAGTTCCTACATATTTTTTCATTGTCTTTCTAAAAATTGGGTTGGCTAAAATGGTTTTCCCTCTTGTAATTTTGTAATGTAGAGGGATATCATGGCTAATTTTTTTTCCATCTAGTAATATGAATTTAGTAATATGAATCTAGTAATATGAATGCAAGGGACGCAGTGGCTCAGCGGCTAAGATGCTGAGCTTGTCGATCGAAAGGTCGGCAGTTCAGTGGTTCGAATCCCTAGTGCCGCGTAAAAGGGTGATCTCCTGTTACTTGTCCCAGCTTCTGTCAACCTAGCAGTTTGAAAGCACGTAAAAAAAAAATACAAGTAGAAAAATAGGGACCACCTTTGGTGGGAAGGTAAGAGCGTTCTGTGCACCTTTGGCATTTAGTCATGCCGGCCACATGACCATTGAGTCGTCTTCAGACAGCACTGGCTCTTCAGCTTTGAAATGGAGATGAGCATCTCTCCTTAGAATCAGGAACAACTAGCACATATGTGCAAGGGGAACCTTTACCTTTACCTTAATATGAATCACAATGCAGAATAGAATACAGAATAATATGTTTGGAAGGGACCTTGGAGGTCCAACCCACTGCTCAGGCAGGAAACCCTATACCATTCCAGACAAGTGGCTATCCAGTCTCTTCTTAAAAGCCTCCAGTGATGAAGCACCCACAACTACTGAAGGCAAGCTGTTCCATGATCCGTCAGATCCCTATCCCTGATTTCTTCATGACCTAACTCATCTTTAGCAATTCTAAAAGCCTTACAGTATTTTATGTTATGCAGTAGCGCATCATATTCAACTAGTTGGCAATTTGAATAGTGATGACCAACATCTGCAAAGACAATTGAAGCGGAGTTGGTAACTTTAGCAGAACATAAGTCTTAGTTACAGAAATATATAAGATAGGAAGAAAATGTAGTTTCTAACAATATATATCCTACCAAAGTCAAGAAGAGAGTATTCTTATTTATGGAACAAAGATGGAAAAGAAGAACCTGAAGTCTCATCAAAATTCATCTAAAACAAATCAGGCAGAAGACTAGATTAGAGAGACAACGCACAGATACTTTACCTTATAGTCAATTTCCCCTGTATGCATGAAGTATGAAATTTCTTCATGTTTACCAATTAGAAATTCTAAAACACTTCCCAAAATTAAACTCTACACAGTCATTTTGTGCATTTTTAAAATTAAAAAAAAAAAGAATAAAAGTTCAAAATCTCACTTTGTCTGGAGTTAGACATTCTAACTAAAGGGACACGGTGGCTCAGTGGCTAAGGCTGTGAGCTTCTCGATCAGAAAGGTCAGCAGTTCGGCGGTTCGAATCCCTAGCGTCGCGTAATGGAGTGAGCTCCCATTACTTGTCCCAGCTTCTGCCAACCTAGCAGTTCGAAAGCATGTAAAATGCAAGTAGAAAAATAGGGACCACCTTTGGTGGGAAGATAACAGTGTTCCATGCGCCTTCGGCGTTTAGTCATGCTGGCCACATGACCATGGAGACGTCTTCGGACAGCGCTGGCTCTTTGGCTTAGAAATGAGCACCGCCCCCTAGAGTCAGGAATGACTAGCACATATGTGTGAGGGCAACCTTTACCTTTACCTTTAGACACTCTAGGAAAACTTGGGAAATAATCAGGTTGTGTAAGGTCTTTATTCATCTTCTTTAGCCTGTTGTTATTTGTAGATACGCAAGCTGTTATATGTTATCTGTTATTTGTTATTTTTGCTGTACTCAGGGCAACTGACAAGAAGCAATGTAACATTAGACTCTTGCTTACTTTGGAATGTTAAACAGCTTTTGATTTGGATATTCTTCAAACAACTGTTGGTTGAAAATGTATATGATTTGAGAAGTCATCCCACCAATGAGAATATCACCTGGCTGGTACCATTCATACAGAACCAGAAAAGGATCTGCATGACACTTTAGAGTATTCGCTGAATATATGATCGATGAAAATATCAGAAAGAACAACATAGCAGCAGCAAAAAAATTCTTCTAAAAATTGTGTTCTCTGTATTAACCAAGACAGATTACTTGATTTAGCAAAGTGGCTTTTCTCAGCATGTTTCTTAAGAGAAAATTATCAAACAAAATGTTACTTTGGCAGAGATACAATTTGAGTCCTGACTGACTGACTGAGATTTCCAGAGCTCGTATCTTGCAGTTTTCTGGTAAAATGAAAAACAAATACCAAACACCCCATGGAACTCCAAACACCCCATGGAACTCAGATTAGTTTATAACATATTTGGGGGTTTGTTCTCATCTTTAAATAACCTCTGGAGCTTTGAGCAGATAGACAAATTATATTGATCTGGACAATTCCAGGGAGAATTAATTACCTATTCAACCTTTTCATGTTGAGTGTAAATTTGTGTACTTGGTAGCATCTCCTTTTATCTTTGTCAAATAATAGGTACCAGTCAATTGAAAACTTCTTTGAATAATTAAATAAAAATAATTATTTTACTTCATTCAGAATGCAAAGACATTTGAGGATATGGATTTGTGTCCGAGAACACCAATCAATCCATATAATTTTCCTTTATACCTATCACTCTGCCCTATTGTAATGGGATTACAATAGATAAAGCAATTTCATTTTTAACACTTCCAAAATATATTGGAATTAGTTTAATTTCTTATGTCAAAGAATTGCATGCATTAACTATGAGTATAGTATTTCTTGGTTCTGTTTACAGACAGTTGTGGGATTCTACAATATCTGTAACAGTGCAATTCACCTTGTACTCAAAGTGGTTGAAGGGCACACAAAGTGTTTACAATATCTATGGCTCAGATCTGACAGGGAATGGGAGCTGTATGTCATCTTCATACCAATGACACACTATAGCATACCCCAAATATCAATCCTGAATGAATTAATACAAGTATTGGACAGACTTGGAAGCTCATATATTCATACATTCTTTTGATGTTTCATATGTAGTACAATGATGTGAAAAAGAGAATATACTCTTTGAGTTCTATGGTTTTAAGCATCAGGATATAGTAACAATGTCAGCCCCAGCAAGTCTGGTCTGAGGCTGCCATTACAGCGGGGACACAATGGGCTAGCCAGGGGGACAACTTGGCTGCGGCTGTGGCTGCATACCACCTCCACCTGCTGGGCCTGCCTTCAGGAACCACAAATGGCCCGATCAGCTAAGAGGTGGCCAGTACTGACTTGGGAGCTGCACTTTTGCCATTGCATGCCTGGGTGAAAGGCAGGTGCCTCCTGATGGCATTGCATATGCCCGATCATCTGGGAGTGGCCAGGACTGCTGCGTGGGCCGCAGCTTCACCACAGCATGCCCAGAATGGACCCAGACGCTTCAGGACGATGTAGCACCCAGCTGAGCGGCAGTGCTTCTAGGTCATGAGGTCTGGGGTTTCGTGTGGGGGTGGGGCTAGGTAAATGCTGGGGTGAGAACGTCAAAAGGTGGTGGGAAGCACAGAGCGGGAGCTCTAACTATATTCTCCTTTGTTCCATTGTGGTGGTCAGTATGTGCTGTGTGGATAAACAAGGTTCTTATTTATTATTTTTATTATTCAAACTTCTATACCGCCCTTCTCCTTTCGGACTCATCTTCTGTGTTTGGAGTCCTTATTTCCAATCGGAACCTGACAAACAAATTATCTGGCCCTTAGCAGTTCTTAAAAGTAGATAAATACCACCTCAGATGAACGACAACACATGACATATTGCACCATGCCATCATTTATTTTACAAAAAGAAAGCCAACACGGAGAAGCCATTTTGAAGAGAGATTCCTTAAGTGACTTTCAGTGATGTAATTGATGTTATATACCAAATAGCTGGTGGAACTACAAATCACCTACATTAAAATTGGTTTCATTTTCAGTTCATTTCTTTTTCTTATTTAAGGAAAATTGGAGTTTCGTATATGGAAATGAAAAAATATTCATTTCCTCTAAGACAGTTTTGTAATCCTTTTTCTCATGAAAAACTAAGAGATACAGAAACCCCAATTAATTATTTAATTAACTCTTAACTGATTATATCCATCTCATTTAAACTTGGTATCCTTGAAAAAATATAACTTTCATGTGATATAGTAAAAAAGAAAAACCTCACTTTTTATGACCCTGTAATAGCATGATTCAGGTTAGACTTAGGGCAACAAGATGGAGCTGAGCATTCATTGGCCTTCCTGATGCCACATGGAGTTCACAGCAGATATTTTTGTCTTTGTGCCTTAGGCAAGAAGTATCTGTCACTACTAGGATTGAACTTTCAACCTTCACCATCAATCTTCACCAAAAGGCCACCATACCACTCTTTCACATGCTTCAATAACCTTATTTTATTACTTTATTTTATTATTTTATTAATTGTTTCTTGGTGTTTAGTTCTGGCTTCAGCTCGATGATGAAACATTTTGGAAAGAAGATGCATCCCAATAACCCAGCACTGGAGGACAAGATGGAGAAGATCTCCACAGCCACCATGGCTTTCCCATTGGTACTCAGATAGGTTGGAACAAAGGAGATCCACACACTGCAGAAAACCAACATGCTGAAGGTGATGAACTTGGCTTCATTAAAGCTGTCAGGTAATTTACGGGCAAGAAAAGCCACAATGAAGCTGGCAATAGCTAAGAAGCCCAGATAGCCCAGGACGCAATAAAGCATGAAAGTGGAGCCTTCATTGCATTGCAAAATCATGATTTCTGTAAGGGAATTCATGTCTAACTCAGGGAATGGAGGAGATGTTGCCAGCCACAGAATGCAAAGACCTGCTTGAAGAAAAGAACAAGAAAGGACAATGGAAAGAGCCAATCTTTTCCCCACCCATTTTCTCATTGAAGAGCCTGGCTTAGTAGCCATGAAAGCTACAACCACGGTAATAGTTTTAGCTAACACACAAGAAACAGCAACTGAGAAGATGATGCTGAATGCTGGTTGCCGGAGAAGGCAGGTTACTTTCCCTGGCTGACCAAGGAATAACAAGGAAGAGAGAAAGCAGAGCAGAAGGGCGATAAGGAGAGTGTAAGTGAGGTCCCGGTTGTTGGCCTTGACGATGGGGGTATCTCTACGCTTAAGGAAAATTCCAAGCACACTGATTGTCATGAAGGAAAAGGAAACAGCAGCTGAGGCCAGACTGATCCCTAAAGGTTCTTCAAAGGACAGAAAATTCATTGTTTTGTTAAGGCATCGATCTTGCGTTTCGCTTGGATACTGATCTTCAGGACATTTGAAACAATCTTCTGTATCTGGATAAAAAAATCAAAAAGGAAGTCATTTACTGACATAAAAAATGTTATAAGAGAAGAGATTGTATGGAATGCTAGGATTCTGCAAGTTGGCATGCTTGGATTCTGCAAGTTGGAATGCTAGGATTCTGCAAGTTGGCATAATATTCTCAAATTTGACATATTATTATTAACTGAGATTTATAGAGATTATGCTTGTTCCTTGTTTATAGGTTGGGAAACCTCATCTTTAGAAAAAAATAGATACACACTGTCAACTTGCAAAACATCCATGGCCTGCTCTCAAGTTGCCATAGGCAAGGGGGATGGGAAAACAGTGAAGCAGCACGGCAACCAAAAGAAAGCAGATTCCAGACATATCTCTCTCAAGGCTGTCTCCCAGGGTTACCCACAGCAGCCAGAGGGGAGTGATCTCTACAACCCGCGAAATTGCTCCGTTGGTGAATGTGACTGATGATACACCCTGGGGGGAGGGGGAAAACAGGGTCAAGATTGGGTCATAAATTATGTGGGGTCAGAATTGGCTTCACTTGGAACGTGCCGACATGAAGCTTCTAATAAATAACTGGATTTCTTTTGAAGCTTGGCTCCAGGCTCATGATTAAATTAGGGCATCCGTCAGAACCCTGACACATACATCTGTAACTTGTTTGACAAAACATTTTTTTGCAGCCAGTGTCTCCAAAAATTGAAGGACTTCATAACTGACCTATCTTGTTTGAAATCTTCCCCCATGGACATGGAACACAATCATAGCAGCAAAAAATGTTCTCTTCAGATTTTCTCTTCCAATATCCAGGGTGACAGTATTGATTGCACAGAGAAACTGGAAGAACCTGTTGATAACATGAAAAACAAATGCAGCGGTAATTTGTAAATCGTTAAGCTTTTTCTTCAGCTGACAATACAGCAAATTAGTCATCCTATAAAAAAAATTGTTGCAATGTATGGTTGTGAAAGTTGGAAGGCTGAGCGCCAAAGAATTAAGGCCTTTGAACTATGGTGCTGGAGAAGACTCCTGCAAATCCCTTGGACTGCAAGGTGATCAAACCGGTCAGTCCTAGAGGAGATCAACCCTGACTGCTCTTTAGAAGACCAGATCCTGAAGATGAAACTCAAATACTTTGGCCACCTGATGGGATGGGATGACTCACTGGAGAAGAGCCTAATGCTGGGAAAGATTGAGGGCAAAAAAGGAAGAGGACGACAGAGAATGAGGTGGCTGGATGGAGTCACCGAAGCAGTTGGCATGAGTTTAAATCATCTCTGGGGGATGGTAGAGGACAGGAAGGCCTGGAGGAAAGTTGTCCATGGGGTTGCGATGGGTCAGACACGACTTCACAACTAACAACAACAAAAGAAGAATTGTGGCCAGCAGAGATTGGTTGGAAACATTTTAATTGAAATCTTTTCCTTTCAAAAATACCCATACCTGGTTAAAACCTTTATGCCATTCAATCATATCTTCATTAATAATTAATTCATTTCCCTCTGGAGCATTGGGATCTAATCTTCCAACTTTCACTCTCTGAATGGAATTGTTTGAAAAAGTGATCACGTTGACAATGTCAAATCCTCCTGCAATTTCCATCTTTTCGTTAAAAGACACTGTTTCTCCTGCTGAGTTGTTGAAAGAAATGCTCTGAAGAAATGGGTGCAGCTACTTGAAAAAAAAAGAAGAAACAGAGGAAGTTTAAAAAAATAGAGGGATAAAACATTCTATGAGACATTTCCCCCTTCTTTCCAAATTTCTTTATGCAGCTTGATATGATAAATGCCAAGAATTATCATGGAGATAATTATTATATACAGTAATGAGCACGATGCTTTTCATTTTCATGGATAGAAAAAAAATGTATTACTGTGAATAGTATTTCACATATTTTTTCTTGGGTAGAAAGTTGAATGTAACCCAGTGGTAGTGTTGTGACCTACAAGTAGTTATTACCAGACATAATCAGTCCTAAACAAACATATTTTATTAGAGCAGCTGAGAATTACTTCATTCTCAGTTTAGTCCAAATTAAGTCCAAAACAAATCCTTCATAAACAGTCGTTCAGCCTTATCACAAAACTTTGTCTTCTTTGGGACTCTGCCAAAGGCTTTTCTTGGCAAAACCCCATGACACAGACAAGAAACAAATGTAGCAATGTTGCTTTCGTACAAAGATCCCAAGAGCCATTGCTCCTCTTTTAAGCCTTCTGGGAGGGGCCAATCATCTCTTGGCCTTACTCCCAAGTTGTCCCTTTTGCTTTAGCTGCTCTTGCCTTCTGGCAGCTCTTCTCATGCGTGCACTAGGAACAGGCTCCTCCTGTTCCTCTGCCTCTCTGCTATCCACTTCTGAAGTCTCCATAGGCCACACATCGCTCCCAAATGGCCCTAGTCCCGTCTCTGTCTCGGACACAGAGCCCTCGTCCGGGCCTTCCCCTGACTCCAGGACTGGCCCATAGTCCTCCCCAGCCTCCTCACCATCTGACTCCGCTGCCAGGTCCGCAGGCTGCTGGTGGACCACAACAGGTAAGATTAACCAAAATGCAGAAGAACAGTATTTTCCATATGTGTTTATCATATGTTGATTGATTTAATCGTAGCTATTTGAATGATATATTGTGTCTGGAAATAAGACTAAGCTCATCTTAATAGAATAACAGAATTACAACGTTGGAAGGGATCTTGGACGTCAACCCCTGTACATGTAGAAGATCCTATACCATTCCAGACAAGGGGCTGTTCAGTCTCTTTTTATAAGCTTCTAGTGATGGAGCACTCATAACATCTGAAGGCAAACTGGTACACTGGTTAATTGTTGAATTTTCACTTTGGTTCTAGATTGCTTCACTCCTTGATTCGCTTCCATCCATTGTTTCTTGTCCTGCCTTCAGGTGCATTGGAAAATAGGCTGACACCCCCTCCCCTTCTTCTTTATGGCAGCCCCTCAAACATTGGAACACTGCTATTATATCACCCCTAGTCCTTCTTTTCACTAGACTAGACAAACCACATTATTAATATGTTTTAGATTCCACCACTGGATGCAGTATTCTAAAAGTGGTCATAGTAAGGCTTTATAAAGCGATACTAATACTTCATGTGATCTTGATTCTATTCATCTGTTAATGCAACCTAGGACTGCATTGGCTTTTCAGGCTGCTGTTGCACGCTGCTGTCTCATATTTAAAAGATTGCCTACTAGGACTTCAAGATCCCTTTCACAATTAATGATATTGAGCCAGGTCTCACCTGACATATAGCTATATATTTGATTTTCTTCTCCCTTGCTTAAGTGTAAATCTTACTTTTCTCTACACTGAATTCCATTTTGTTAGATAGGGCCCAATGTACAAGCCCATCAAGATGCATTTGAATCTTTAACTAGTGAACAAATTTGTCTAGTGTGCAAATTTGATGAGTTCCCTTTCTATTTCCTCATCTAAATTATTTATGAAGAGGTTGAAGAGTACTGGGCTTAAACAGAACTTTGTGGTACTCGCTGCTTCCTTCCTTCCATTTAGATGCAGTTCAGTTGAGGACTACACATTGAGCATGATTTGCCAGCCAGTTATAAATCCATCTGGTGGTAATGCTGTCTATCCCATTTTATCTTTAGCTTACCAAGAAGTTAGTTGTGATTTACTAATCATTTAGGAAAAAATGATTTATTAAAAAAAAACCATTTCCTAGTAAACCTTTTCAGAGTTTTTGGACAACTTTACCTTAAAAGGTGGTAGATCTGTAAGTTCTTGGATTTTATCCACCAAGGTTTTACTCTGACTGGATTCTTTTGATAGTAAGGCTTGCAAAGAATGAGCCACAGCATAGATACCATTATAGATGCTATAACTATGACCTGTCATTTGCATTTCAAAGAGAGGTCCAGGAAGACTGTGGAGATTCTCCTCCCCAGTACATTTTTCCATGTCCATTGCTGGTATTTCTGAATTAGACAAGAAACAGTCAAAGGCTTGTTCCCAAAAATCCTTTAGAAATCCATCTCTTTGTCTCCACAAAGGTTTTATGGACTTCAGAAATTCTTTGAATGCTAGAACGTCACCTGAATGTATCTGAAAAGAAATGGCCCCATCAAACAATTGGAGATTCCACATCTTTAGACTTCCTATGAGTATGAAGTCAACTTGACTTGTCGTGACCCATACCTTTCTAAGGGATGCATTTAATTTATCTTCAGGATCGCTTAGAAATATGGGTGATATGAGCCAGAGAAGTGTATAAGACTCTCCATAGAGAATAAATACATTTACTTTAATGTCTGTGAGATGTATATACAAACTTTTCATCTTATCGCTAAATGTATGAATGTCATCCAATGGAAGCAGCAGAGGGATTCTTTCTATGAAGGCTGGACATATTCCATGCTGGGAAAGCATCACCTGTAGCTTCTTCAAAAAGTGTTCTCCACTCTCATTTTCCACAGCAAAGAGCCCAACCCATTTCCATCCAAAATGTTGAAGCAATCGGATAATCCCAATGTATACAGGACCCTCATTTGGGGCCATAAAATAAAAAGAAGATAACCTACTGATACGAAATTCTTTTGGGGGAAAGGATCCATATGGCAACTAAAAGAAAAGGAAAGAATATTCATCAGAGGATTTGGATAATGTGTTCTGTTTTGTTTTGTCTCTTCCTCTTCATGAATTAGTTTAAAACCTAGTCAAATTTATTTGTTTATTTTTTGTTGTGGTTGTTTTAAGTTTTTTTATTTTTTATCAAAATATCAAATCAATGTGTGAACAGTATGGCATCCAAGTGTCATACATTCTAATACAAATAAAATTAATCAAGTTAATCATAATCCTTACATTCAATTGCTTATATATTTCTAATAATAATACATAGTTATATTAAATTATAGTCTATCATTGTTCAATTATTCCACATTTTCTCTTGTTATTACTTTATGATATAAAAATGTATATAATAATATTCCCCCTTTTCTTATTTCTATCACTTATTCTAGCTTTTAATCATATCACCCTTTGTTAAGAGACTTTTCCTTTCTTTCTTATCTAACTTCTAGTCACCTACTTAAAAAAAGAAAAAGGAGGAGAGAGAAACAGAAAAGGAAAAACAACTCGGAACAACAACAGAAAAGAAAAATCATCCATCTATCATCTCTTGCCCACTTCAATACTTTAATTGCTATGCTTTAAAATAAGAAAATAAGAAAAAAGAAGAGTGGATAAAAACAACAATATAAAAATAAAAAAAGAAATCATCTATCCATCGTCCCTTGCCCGCTTCAATACTTTAATTGCTATTCTTTTTTTTTGACTTGCCTCCCAAATTCCTCTCTTAAATCTTTACCTGCTTCTTGGATGTTTAACCTAGGTGTTTGTTTGTTTATTATTTCATATGTCATGTTTCTAGACTGCCATATATTTTATCATTTATAAAAGAATTCCAATAAAACATTGTGAGAATTGTGAGAATGCAGTTGAATTTCAGCGGCTGTCATTGTTTGTTCTAATTGGAACATGATCAAATACCAGCAAGTTTAAATCCACCTTCACCAGTGCAAGCTAATATTTTATTTTTAATCTCTTGTTAAGTGTGCAATCAGATTTGCTTCCAATTGTGTTTTTGTGGGGATAAACACATGAGATTGTATACTTAAGAAGGCTCTTATTTTTTTTTAACTAATTAAGAAGAATAAAAATTCCCTCATCCCTTTGACCCACCTGTGGAATTTTGTAGAATGCTACAATTTCTGCCATATGGGATGAAGTATCTGATCCAAGTCCTCCAATGATGGCCATGAGATTTTTCTGAAGCCCACATCTGTAGTTGGGCAGAAATCTATCTGATTTGAAAAGTAAATCGAGAGTGGTCCGATAAGTCAGCCTTGCATCATTGTAGCTGTCATAGATGTGGAACCCAAGACTAATATTGGGTAAGATTTCTGGATTCTCGTTGAGTTCCTTGACAGTAAAGACCAAAGAAAGGACATGTTGATAGAATTTTGTGATCAGACTGCAAATAAAAAAGTCTTTTAGAAAATAATTTTGCAGTGAATAAATTAGTGGATCATCAAGAATAGCTGTTTGTACCTGTGATTGGAATTAAATTAAATCAAGTTAAATTCCTTTTATATTGCTTCAAAATACCGTGGTTCAAATTTTCTTGTGCATTATACACTGCATTATGGAAGTCATTCATTAAAAAGTACGCTACTTAATATTTTTAGGATTTCTATTAATGACCAATGAGAAAGATTGTGTGCCCTGTTTCATATAGAGGAAACTAAACTAATTCCACTTCTTTATTTTACCATTCTTTTAGCCATTTTTTCCCGTCCATTTCCTTCTTTGGAAATCTGGTAATTGGGAAGAACGTTTTTCCCATTTTATACTTCTTTTATATAATAGGAAGCTCCTATTTTTGAACATTTTCTTCTTATATTATGAATTCCCACATTCATGTATTTACAGTAGTGGCCAAAATTGTGGAAACCGTTTGGGAAAAGTGTATTTTTGAGGTTCAATGTCTAATAACGCCACTTTTTTTTCTTTTAGAGTTTCAAGATAATCATATTCCACTGCTGGAATGGTCTGGGAATAGCCCAGACCTTCACCCAATTGAAAATCTATGGAACCGACTCAAGAAACTTGTTAGTCAGAAGTGACCCAGCAATAAAACCCAGTTAATAGAAGCACTCATTCAATCTTGGTTTCACCTTATAACAGCTGCAGAACTAAAAGATTTGGTTCACTCCATGGGAAGATGTTGTAAGGCCATAATTCATGCTAAAGTTTACCCAACTAAGTATTAACTGATATGGTGATAATTTTTGGGTATCTCGTTTTTTCTATGGTGATCATTTTTGTATATCTCTTTTTTTCTACGTGTTTCACTTTTCTTCTTTATACTGTAACTGCTACTCTAATAGCAAATCCTTCATAAAAGTTCTTGCATTACATTCTTGATTAAACTATCTTTCCATTGATATATAATTTTATGGTACTACTCCAAAAAAAAGTGGTGTTATTAGCTAGTTTTAGAAAATACACTTTTCCCAAAAGGTTTCCACAATTTTTGCCACTACTGTACATTCTAGGTATTGTGGAACCTGTGGTGGTCTCTGAGCATTTTTGTTTCCTTTCAGATATTTTGCCAAGTAAGAAGGTAACATATTCAGTGGTTTGAAATGCTCTTCAGGACACTAAAGATATTACCTAATCAAGTAACAAAATAGTTGCAAAAAACAACAGAGCACCAAGAACAGCACAGTTGAATCTGAGCTACAAATGTTCTCTACTATTAATAATTTAGGTATCCCTTGATCATCCAAATTCATGTTTGCATCACTTTTTCCCCCCAAAATAGAATAAATATTTCAAAATAGAATAAATATTCTCTCATTAGTACAGAGAGGTGGGGTTTGAAATCTCAAAAAATTCAATAAATGCTTGGTCTATATTATAACTTCAGCTGCCTTCTTTAAGACCCTTGTAAGTCAAAGAATCTGATGTGGACATTGAGAAAAGTTTAGGATAAACAAGTAGTCATTTCAGGGAACAACGTGTAGGACCTGCTTACTTTGAAATTCCATGCAGTTCCTGAAATGGATGTCGTCGGAATAAATGTTCATTGAAGGGATAGAGGTTTTGTGAAACCACACCTCCAATAATGACGTCACCTGGTTGGTACCATTCATGTAGAATAGGAAAAGGGTCGACCTCTGGACAGTTGAGTGTATTCACCTTGATAACTGGGAACACCAGGAAGAATAATACATCAACAGCCCAAAAATCTTCTAAAAGAGGTCTCCAACATATCAACCCACACCAATGGATCTGATTTAACATACTAGATTTTCCCAACACACTTCCTAAGAGAAATCTTAAATCTAAATTAATCTTAAAATTCCATGGACATACAGACATCTGTTGGGGTAATGACTGAGATTTCTACAACCCAAATCT
Source organism: Pantherophis guttatus (assembly GCF_029531705.1). The sequence continues at coordinate 1,750 of NW_026843870.1, read as the reverse complement.
GAAATTGATCTGATCAATTCTGATGTTGGAGTAAAGGAACCCAATAGTCCTGTTAACTCTTCCCCTTTCCCACCACCCCAAGTTCTTTATGGGGACCATGATTAGTTTATAACCTCTTCCATCCATGCTTTCTAATTTTCACTGCTTTCTGGAAAATCTCTGGAGCTTTAAGCAGGTAAACTCATTATAGTAATTTGGACTCTTCAAGGGAAAGTTAATTATCTACTAAACATTTTCCCTGGTTTTAGAAATATTAGTAGAAAATGTCTACTGAACATTTCCTCTATAACTGGCTTAAAAACAAAACAAAACAAAAAATTGAATTGCCCATCCAAGAAATTGCTTCCTCCTCTTTTGGAAATAAAAGTAAATTTTATTTTATGCACCCACACACTTACACACACACACACACACACACACACACACACACACACACATATTTGCTCTTTTGATGTCGGATAATGGTAGATTAATCTGTATGTTACACACACAACAGAGAGATATATATAGATGATATAGATATAGATGATATAGATATAGACAGATAGATATATTGGTGGGATTCAGCCAGTTCACACAGGTTCGGTAGAACTGGTAGCTAACTTTTTGTGCAGTTCGGCAAACCGGCTAAATAGCGTGCCTCGCCATGTCTCGCCATGCCATGCCTCGCCCGTCCCCTCCCAGCCACTCCTCACCTCACCGCCCACCTGCTCACCTGGCCACCCTGCCACTTACCCACCTGGGCGGTAGGGTGAGTAACTGGGCATGGCAAGAGTAGCTGGGAGGGGAGGGGTGAGGCAGGGCTGGGCATGGTGAGGAGAGGCTGGGTGAGGTGAGGTGCCCCTCAATGTGAGTGATGTCAAGTTTTTCTGCAGCCCTAGTTCCCTTGGGAAACTAAATCCCTAAATCCCTAAATCCCTTGGGATTTCACTGAACTAGGGCTGCAGAAAAATCTTGGTTTATGTAGGAAGAACCTGGCTAAAGAGAAATACACACATATATACATCATATACATATACATATGCATATACATACAGTATGTGTGTGTGTGTGTGTGTGTGTGTATATATATATATATATATATATATATATATATATATATATATATATATATATATTATATATTTGTGTATATACATGTATGTATATATTGTGCATATATGTATGTGTGTTTTTTTTGTGTGTGTGTTGTGGGGAGAGAGAGAGAAAGAGAGAGAGAGATTACAACCATCATCTTGATCCTTTCCACTGCTGTGTAATGGAAAATGTGAATTGGAGAATGAGGGAAAGAGATGCTCCTTACGAAAGGATCAGATAAGAGAGCCAGAAGCCCCCAGTGGTTTAATGGCAGGGGTGAAATGTAAAATTTGTTACTACCGGTTCTGTGGGCGTGGCTTGGTGGGGGGGGTAATGTGACTGGGGTGGTCGTGGCCAACCTTTTTTGAAAAAAAAAATACTTTTCAAAGCATTTTTTCTAATGCTTTGAAAAGCCTCTGCCGATCAGGCAACTCAGCTGGGATCGTCAGAGAGGCTCTTTAAAAAATGCTTTGAAAAGCCTCTCTGATGATCAGGCAACTCAGCTGCGATCATCAGAGACTTTTCAAAGCATTTTTTTAACCACCTCTTCGGCCAAGAGGTTGCAGAAAAAAATGCTTTTGAAAAGCCTCTGACGATCCCAGCTGAGCCACACGATCATCAGAGGTTTTTTTTTTTTTACTTTTAAAAGCATTTTTTCATCCGAAGAGGTTGT